>BOPN01000489.1:122500-125000 GCA_017312705.2 Penaeus japonicus
GAGAGAGAGAGAGAGAGAGAGAGAGAGAGAGAGAGAGAGAGAGAGAGAGAGAGAGAGAGAAATAGAGAGAAATAGAGAGAAATAGAGAGAAATAGAGAGAAAGAGATAGAAAAAGTTAGAGAGAGAGAGAGAGAGAGAGAGAGAGAGAGAGAGAGAGAGAGAGAGAGAGAGAGAGAGAGAGAGAGAGAGAGAGAGAGAGAGAGAGAGAGAGAGAGAGAGAGAGAGAAAGAGAGAGAGAGAGAGAGAGAGAGAGAGAGAGAGAGAGAGAGAGAGAGAGAGAGAGAGAGAGAGAGAGAGAGAGAGAGAGAGAGAGAGAGAGAGAGAGAGAGAGAGAGAGAGAGAGAGAGAGAGAGAGAGAGAGAGAGAGAGAGAGAGAGAGAGAGAGAGAGAGTGAGAGTGAGAGTGAGAGTGAGAGTGAGAGAGAGAGAGAGAGAGAGAGAGAGAGAGAGAGAGAGAGAGAGAGAGAGAGAGAGAGAGAGAGAGAGAGAGAGAGAGAGAGAGAGAGAGAGAGAGAGAGAGAGAGAGAGAGAGAGAGAGAGAGAGAGAGAGAGAGAGAGAGAGAGAGAGAGAGAGGGTGAGAGGGAGAGAGAGAGAAATGGTAAATAACGTTCTTTATAACTTTTCTCTATGTTTGTCCATCAAGGGAAAAACCTTCTTTCCAATTTACCTCAACAATGGACTGGTTGACGGCTGATGTGTATATCTTTTTCTTTTCTTTAAAGGTAACAATTTGTTTGGGTGATAAATGTGATTAATCACCTGATGATTTTAGTCATTAGACAAACTTAAGTAAAATTTTTTTGCATATATAAAGTTTCAGAGAGGTTCATGGTAGAAGGAGCCTCAAGTGACAGTGACATCAAAACCACCATGCTCAGAGACAAGAGACTGAGAATACATGGTCATTAATGTGGTCTAATGTTCATTTTCAATCAAAGAATCTATAATTTTCTTGGCTAGTATCATCGTATTATCATAATACTTATCACTTTTGCCATTACTATTATTATGATCATTTTTGTTTTCTTATTATCATCAGTATTATTATCAATACATTATCATTATAATCATCATTACTATTATCAAGATATTCTTATAAATCATCAGGTTCATTGAATGGTACTAAATTTATGTATACATATATATTCATTTCTGAATGGGTAAAAACTGGCAATTCACTAAATATCTGGGAATATATACATTTTTTTTCTATTTTGAATGAATTGTATTTTACAAGAAAGGTGCTTTGCTGTTGCTGTTCTCAAATGTATGACATTTGGCGTTACTGTAATGTTAATTGGATGTGATATAATTGGCACATTAGACTGTCTAGAATATGAGAAGGAGGGAGACAGGAAGAGAGGAAGAGAAGAAGAGAAGAAGAGAAGAAGAGAAGAAGAGAGGAAGAGAGGAAGAGAGGAAGAGAGGAAGAGAGGAAGAGAGGAAGAGAGAGAGAGAGGGAGAGGGGGATGATAGATAGACAGGAGGAAGAGGAGATAGGGGGAATTAGAGGATGAGAGGGAGGGAGAGAGTGGTTGGAGGAAAAGAAGGAATACAAGTTGGATGAGACAGTGGGTGAGTGAGTGAGACAGAAGGAAAGGAAGGAAGGAGGTAGGGATGGAGGGTTAGAAAAAAAGAAGGGAAGGAGAGAGGGAAGGATGGGAGGGAGAGAATGGCGGGAAAGAGGAAGACAAGGGAAGGAAGGAGTAATGATGAAATGGGGGAGGAAGTGAGAAAGAGACAGACTAAAACTGAAGAATGTGCCAATAAGTTTGAACAAACAAAGAATAAATAAATAGACCAAACTAAACTGTTATTGCATTGCAAGATGCCTATTTGTATTTATCAAAATCTAAAAATGAAAAAATGAAAAAATTTAACTGAATTATTATTTTCCAAAATAATAACCATGTATTGTAATTCCCTATATAAGTTATATATTGGCATATATGACAAACTGGCAATATATATCTAAAAATACCCCCTACTTGTGTGAAATTTAAAATTATGTTATAATTGTAATTTGTTACCTGATTTGTACATTTATGCCCCTATTTCAACCCTTTCAATTCCGACTTTTTAAATGCTGGATTTCTATATTTCGTTCTAAATTTACCTAGTTCATTGCCAAACTTGGCTCAGACATAATCTTGTTTTGCAATTTACTAGTAAATGCAATCTTTAGATGCAGGTATGAAAAATCCCCCTAAACATGAAAGACAATGACAATAGAGGCAAAATGGGAACTCTGTTGTTCTGAGCTTTAGTGACCATATACGGTTTTCCTGGATATAAAGGATTAAGTACAAAAAATAGCATAAATATCAAAATAAATTAATAGAGTATAAGAATGTTATCTACTTATTTTGAAAAGAATATTCTGTGATATACAGTGATGTAGCTGGATACATCTGCAGGGCTTCCATTGGGAAGGGCTGGCGGAAAGAGGGAGATTTACACTTTACCGCACAAATCTCTTTCCACCCAATTCCTTATTTCT
>BOPN01000489.1:132500-147500 GCA_017312705.2 Penaeus japonicus
GTCCTTGTAATGGTTGCAACAAGTCAACCTCATACACTTCTGCAACGGCTGACCTGTGCTGACACTAGAGGCTGACTATTAGCAGAGTGAGAAATTGCCTATAGACTGGTCAAGATAGGGCTAACACGAGGCTGGCATTGGCCCTTTCAAACAATTAAGGCTAACTTTGTGCTGTCAGTCATGGTCTAACGCAAGAACTGGCCTTACGCTGACATTAGAGGCTATTGCTAGCTGACTAAGAGGGTGATCCTGTGTAGACACAAAACGTTAATCCCGTATAATACGACCGTAATAACATCAAGGGACGCCGAGTATTATAACATATAGACCTTGCACTGACATGACCTTGCGTTGGCACAAGGTCAGTGCCTACTAATCCTGGAGCCTGACCTTGTACTAATGGGAAAAGACCGCGTCCACACAGAGCTGAAACTAGAGACTGACCTCGCACAGGCACACACGCGCAGGAGAACCTTTACACACACCTATGTTGGCACGGAGACTTGCCTATGCTGATACCAAAATTAAATAAGAAACGGAAGATCTAAAACTCTTGAGCCGCCACTTCCACCAACAACTACAACCAACATCAGTAACAAACCGCGACCGACCGCCGGCCTTCATGCAGTATTTAGCCCTCCACCGCCGCCGACAGAAAAGGCAACTTGTCCCTTCGGTGTTACGTAACCAACATACAATCCTACCCTTGCAAAGTTTGGAAACTGAAATCCACAATAAAACATTTTTCGGGAAAAAAAACTACCTCGGTTCCTCTTAATACAACACAGCACACTTTTTTTCCTCTTCCTCCCTTCCTTTTTCCCTCCACTCCACTCCACTAGATTTGCTCTCTCTTTCTCTTCCTTCCATCGTTCCTTCCTTCCTTATTTTCACTGCCCAACACTCACTCACTCACTCACTCACTCACTCACTCACTCACTCACTCACTCACTCACTCACTCCCTCTCTCTCTCTCTGTCCCTGTCTCTCCCTCTCTCTCTGTCCCTGTCCCTCTCTCTCTTTCTGTCCCTGTCCCTCTCTCTCTTTCTGTCCCTGTCCCTCTCTCTCTTTCTCTCTGTCCCTGTCCCTCTCTCTCTCTCTCTCTCTGTCCCTGTCCCTCTCTCTCTCTCTCTCTGTCCCTGTCCCTGTCCCTCTCTCTCTCTCTCCCTGTCCCTCTCTCTCTCTCTCTCCCTGTCTCTCTCTCTCTCTCTCTCTCCCTGTCCCTCTCTCTCTCTCTCTCTCTCTCTCTCTCTCTCTCTCTCTCTCTCTCTCTCTCTCTCTCTCTCTCTCTCTCTCTCTCTCTCTCTCTCTCTCTCTCTCTCTCTCTCTCTCTCTCTCTCTCTCTCTCTCTCTCTCTCTCTCTCTCTCTCTCTCTCTCTCTCTCTCTCTCTCTCTCTCTCTCTCTCTCTCCCCTCCTCTCTCTCTCTCTCTCTCTCTCTCTCTCTCTCTCTCTCTCTCTCTCTCTCTCTCTCTCTCTCTCTCTCTCTCTCTCTCTCTCTCTCTCTCTCTCTCTCTCTCTCTCTCTCTCTCTCTCTCTCTCTCTCTCTCTCTCTCTCTCTCTCTCTCTCTCTCTCTCTCTCTCTCTCTCTCTCTCTCTGCCTCTCTCTCTCTCTCTCTCTCTCTCTCTCTCTCTCTCTCTCTCTCTCTCTCTCTCTCTCTCTCTCTCTCTCTCTCTCTCTCTCTCTCTCTCTCTCTCTCTCTCTCTCTCTCTCTCTCTCTCTCTCTCTCTCTCTCTCTCTCTCTCTCTCTCTCTCTCTCTCTCTCTCTCTCTCTCTCTCTCTCTCTCTCTCTCCCTGTCTCTCTCTCTCTCTCTCTCTCTCTCTCTCTCTCTCTCTCTCTCTCTCTCTCTCTCTCTCTCTCTCTCTCTCTCTCTCTCTCTCTCTCTCTCTCTCTCTCTCTCTCTCTCTCTCTCTCTCTCTCTCTCTCTCTCTCTCTCTCTGTCTCTCTCTCTCTCTCTCTCTCTCTCTCTCTCTCTCTCTCTCTCTCTCTCTCTCTCTCTCTCTCTCTCTCTCTCTCTCTCTCTCTCTCTCTCTCTCTCTCTCTCTCTCCCTCTCTCTCTCTCTCTCTCTCTCCTGTCCTCTCTCTCTCTCTCTCTCTCTCTCTCTCTCTCTCCCTCTCTCTCTCTCTCTCTCTCTCTCTCTCTCTCTCTCTCTCTCTCTCTCTCTCTCTCTCTCTCTCTCTCTCTCTCTCTCTCTCTCTCTCTGTGTCTCTCTCTCTCTCTCTCTCTCTCTCTCTCTCTCTCTCTCTCTCTCTCTCTCTCTCTCTCTCTCTCTCTCTCTCTCTCTCTCTCTCTCTCTCTCTCTCTCTCTCTCTCTCTCTCTCTCCCTGTCTCTCTCTCTCTCCCTGTCTCGGGCCCTGTCTCGGTCCCTGTCCCTGTCCCTGTCCCTGTCCCTGTCTCTGTCCCTATCCCTATCCCTATCCCTGTCTCTGTCTCTGTCTCTGTCTCTGTCTCTGTCTCTGTCTCTGTCTCTGTCTCTGTCTCTGTCTCTGTCTCTGTCTCTGTCTCTGTCTCTGTCTCTGTCCCTGTCTCTGTCTCTGTCTCTGTCTCTGTCCCTGTCCCTGTCCCTGTCCCTGTCTCTGTCTCTGTCTCTGTCTCTGTCTCTGTCTCTGTCCCTGTCCCTGTCTCTGTCTCTGTCTCTGTCTCTGTCTCTATCTCTATCTCTATCTCTATCTCTGTCCCTATCCCTATCCCTATCCCTATCCCTGTCTCTGTCTCTGTCTCTGTCTCTGTCTCTGTCTCTGTCTCTGTCTCTGTCTCTGTCTCTGTCTCTGTCTCTGTCTCTGTCTCTGTCTCTGTCCCTGTCCCTGTCCCTGTCTCTGTCTCTGTCTCTGTCTCTGTCTCTGTCCCTGTCCCTGTCCCTGTCTCTGTCTCTGTCTCTGTCTCTGTCTCTGTCTCTGTCTCTGTCTGTCCCTGTCTCTGTTTCTGTCTCTGTCTCTGCCTCTGTCTCTATCTCTATCCCTGTCCCTGTCTCCGTCCCTGTCTCTGTCCCGGTCCCTGTCCCTGTCTCTGTCCCTGTCTGTCTTTGTCCCTGTCCCTGTCTCTGTCCCTGTCCCTGTCCCTGTCTCTGTCCCTGTCCCTGTCCCTGTCCCTGTCCCTGTCTCTATCCCTGTCCCTGTCTTTGTCTCTATCACTGTCCCTGGCTCTGGCTCTGCCCCTGTCTCTGTGTCTGTCTCTATCCCTGTCCCTGTCTCTGTCTCTATCCCTGTCCCTGTCCCTCTGTCCCTGTCCCTGTCTGTCTCTATCCCTGTCCCTGTCCCTGTCTCTGTCTCTGTCCCTGTCTGTCTCTGTCTCTGTCCCTGTCCCTGTCTCTGTCCCTGTCCCTGTCTCTATCCCTGTCCTTGTCCCTGTCTCTGTCTCTGTCCCTGTCCCTGGCTCTGTCTCTGTCCCTGTCTCTGTGTCTGTGTCTGTCCCTGTCCCTGTCTCTGTCTCTATCCCTGTCCCTGGCTCTGGCTCTGCCCCTGTCTCTGTGTCTGTCTCTGTCCCTGTCTCTGTCTTTGTCTCTATCCCAGTCCCTGTCCCTGTCTCTGTCTCTGTCTCTGTCTCTGTCTCTGTCTCTGTCCCTGTATCTGTCTCTGTCTCTATGTCCCTATCCCTATCCCTGTCCCTGTCCCTGTCCCTGTCTCTATCCCTGTCCCTGTCTCTGTCTCTATGTCCCTATCCCTATCCCTGTCCCTGTCTGTCTCTGTCTCTGTCTCTGTCCCTGTCCCTGTCCCTGTCCCTGTCCCTGTCCCTGTCCCTGTCTCTGTCCCTATTCCTGTCCCTGTCTGTCTCTGTCTCTGCCTCTGTCTCTGTCTCTGTCTCTGTCTCTGTCTCTGTCCCTGTCTCTGTCTCTGTCTCTGTCTCTGTCTCTGTCCCTGTCCCTGTCCCTGTCCCTGTCTCTATCCCTGTCTCTGTCTCTGTCTCTCTCTGTCCCTGTCCCTGTCCCTGTCCCTGTCCCTGTCCCTGTCCCTGTCCCTGTCCCTGTCTATGTCCCTATTCCTGTCCCTGTCTGTCTCTGTCTCTGCCTCTGTCTCTGTCTCTATCCCTGTCTCTGTCTCTGTCTCTGTCTCTATCCCTGTCTCTGTCTCTGTCTCTGTCTCTGTCTCTGTCTCTGTCTCTGTCCCTGTCCCTGTCTCTGTCCCTGTCCCTATCCCTGTCTCTGCCCCTGTCCCTCAAATAAATACATAGAGATCACTCATCAAAAATTATATGATAATATAAATCAAAATAAACTTTTTTTTAGGAATGTGCGAGTAATAAAATGCTACGAAACGTGCGAAGACTGATTTGTTGTGGTAGTGGCTGGGGACGAGATGCCGCTCACACCAGCTGGGGACGACCACCTAAGCGCTCTTGGTGCAGCTCACCATCCTCACTATCACCCCCCCCCCCCCCCCCCCCCCACGCACACGCACACAAACACAGAAGAAGGAAAAACAGAATGAATAAGAAACTTATCTCGCATATTGCCTTATTTACTACTGCCATGGCTCCTACTACTTCTAGTTTTCTTCCTACTCCTACTCCTACCCCTGCTCTTCCTCCTCCACTTCTTGACAGTCCACAACATCTGGGACCTGCAGCCACTCGAACTTGAAACCTCAAACTCTGAGGGAAGACGCGGCTCTCACATATGCTCATGCGTTTAGTGCCGAGTCTCGCAATCCCTTTTCAATGCCAATTGCGCGACAAGGAAAACAACAGATGGAAAAGGTGAGTGAGAGCGGGAGAAAGAGAGAAGACGAAAGGAGGGAAGAAAAGGAGAGATAAAGAGATACACAGAAGAGGAGGGATATGAGCCCAAAAGGTCTCAAATAACAAACAGACATTTCACTGTCTCAATCCTACTACCCTCTCTCATTCAGCTGTGTCTCACGCAAGTGCGTGAACCGTGCCCATCGATGGAAAAAAAAACTCTTCACCCAATGATTTAACGAAGAAATACTAGATGAGTATTATGGCTAATGGTGCCAAGGTAGCTCTTCATATATTGTGGACTTCTTATCAATATATTCACAGATCATTTATCATCATTTAAAACGATAAGCAATCGATATGATAACACAGTTCTTGGGGGACAACTACTGAATAAAAATCGATTGCCTTACACTCGAGACTTTATCATCTTTCTCATATACTGATCATCATCGAAAATAACTGAGGCAATACCTGAAATGCAAAGGGCATCAAGAACCTTGAGATATAAACCATCCGCGATATCTAAACATACCAGCAGCATTCCTCGGATGTGAACAAACGTAATGATAACTGACATACACCATTACTATTCTGAACAAGGGTTTCAACGCTCTCTAGAACCCAAGAAACGTATGAACAGAGATACATACAAAAAAAATCGAAACCTGTTTTTTTTCTTCTTCTTCAAAAGTTACGGAAACTGCATTTGAAATCTGCTTTTTAAACAGAAGAATAAGTAAACCAAACGGTTTTGATTTTGAGAAACTTTACACACGTGGATTTTCAAGTACATCATTCAAATAGGCTTATACACGGACACATGGGTCTTCTATCGGACATGCCTACTTAGAGCCCTTGCTACGGTAAAGCGAATAAATGGGGGTCCCTCGGTTAGAAAATCGTCCCCTAAAACAACTTCAGAATCCCGCTTTGAGACAACTGCTATATAATGGCTTCAGGCGACCTGCATAACGGACCTGCATAGAGCCTGGCCCTGTGCCCCGCGAGAGCAGTGGGCACAGGTCGAGCGAGGGCACCTGGAGCGCACCAGGCGACACGTACCTGTATGTGTTCGAGCAGGGAGGTGGTTGGATCCAGGACCTGGTTGCAGTCTCGCCAGCGGCACACGTCGGCAGCTTCCTTCTTCTCCGGGGGCGGGAACCTCACGGTGGGCGTGGGCGTGGGCGTGGAGGTTCCGGAGCTGGGGGCGGAGCTCGGGGCTGGACTCGGGGCGGGGCTGGGGGCGGGGCTAGGAACAGAGGATCCAGCGCCAGAACTGGCCGAGCTGCTCCTACTCTTGCAGGTGGAGTGGGCGGTGCCGTTGGTGTAGGCGGGCGGAGGGGAGGACTTAGCCGAGCAGCGAGCCGAGGTGGGCGAGAGGGGCGGCTGGTGGGCGGCCGCGGAGGGGGTGTGGGTAGTAGTGGTGGGCGGCGTTAGACCGGCATCACAGCTCAAAGTTAAGCCCTGAGTGGGGTGTGGGGTTCCCTGAGATACACGCTTGGCGGCGTTGGGGGGGTGGGGGCGGGGGTGGGGGGTCCGGGCGTCATTGAGGAGGGTGGGCGTGGTGGGCAAGACCATGGGCGGTTCAGTGTTGTTGTTGGTCTGGAGGTCTGCCTTACGCCTGTGATGCTCGCCGCTCACTCGCCGCACACCATTGACGCGTTCCGGGCGAATAGCGCCGTTCAAGCGCTCACTTCTGACCGTGCCGTTCACGCGTTCACTTCTCACGGTGCCATTTATACGTTCACTTCTTATGGTGCCATTCAAACGTTCAGACTTGGTCGTTCCGTTCACACGTTCGGGCTTCGCGGAGCCGTTCATGCGCTCGGGCTTTACCGTGCCGTTGATTCGTTCATTGAGGGTACCGTTAAAACACTTGACACCGTTCTTACCTAACAAGTGGTCGACGTCATTGTGTAACGCGTCACCCGCGATACCGTTGTGTTTATGGTTGTTGTGGGCGTGCGTGCGGGTGTGGTGCCGCCCGCGCTTGTCCCCCGCGCCCGCAAGCCCGCCCAACCGGTCCAGCAAGGCCTCCTCGCCGTTCATGCTGCCGTTCATGCATCCGTTCACGCGCCGCACGCCGTTGACGGGCGAAGGCGGGGGGGACGCCCGGGGAAGCTTGGCGCGCCTCTCGCCGCCCATCGTCGCGTCCTCGCCGGTCCGCTTCCGGATGTGCCCAACCTGCAGGCGGCGACGACGGTGCGCCGCCACGTCCTCCGGGGTGTTGCGGCGCGTGACCCGCAGGGGCAGCGCGGTGGGCGTGTCCGGGGGGCGGTCCTTGTGTGGCGTGTGACCCACTTGGCCCACCTGGCCGCCCGGGCCGATCCTGCCCATTAACTGGTCCCCGTCGTGGCCGCCTTTCCGCCCCACCCGCACGCCCGAGCCATCATTGGGCGCCATGCACGTCAGCTGGCCCGCATGGCCTCCGTAAGAGTGCGGGGTTTGAGTGGGTTGGGCCCCGGGCGTGGGCGCGGGCGAGGGCGTGGGGTGGGCAGCGGGCGGGGGTGCGGGTCCCGTGCAGCAGTCGTCGAGGTCCTCCGGGCGGGGCGGCGGCGAGCAAGTCAGGGAGGAACACGGGGACGACGCGCTCCACTCTCCTCCCACACCGCTGCAAAGAACAAACGACAACATGTTAGTCAACCCAGATACACACACACACATACACACATAAAAAAAAAGATAAATGTATTCTTAATAATAAAAACAATGACACCAAGACAACAAAAAAGGAATGCCATGCTACTGATAACACTTAGATGAATGAACAGCACCTCTGTTGGAGCCTTTCCACGTTCAGCGGGCAACGCCCCCAGTGTCAAGGGGAACGACAGGGAAAGACAAGGATCTTACACAGTAAATGGTGTGCCCCGAGGCAACGCGACCCTCTCCGACTCTTCTTTTACGCCAAATCTTCCGTTACTGCCCCCCCCCCAAAAAAAAAAAAAAAAAAATCCTGAAAGCCTCAAGTATAAACACATGTCAGACAGCGTCGGGAGCGGTGATGCAAGAGGTCTCGCGTCTGTGCACATCCACCGTGTCTGGACTGGAACTCATTCAACTCATCTTCCGAGTGAAATTGAATATACGAGAACTCTGCTCGAAACGGAAGCGTAGTGGAACAAGTTAGGGGAGGTAATCCATTCGTTACCACATCCTGCACGAGAACAAGATTATTTTTTTTTTGTAAATATGAGATTAGTTAGGCCCATCTCCATTGATTCACACGAGGACGAAGGTTCAATAAGTTCGTATATACAGTAGACACTCATACATACAAACATAATTTCTCACAAAGTTGAATTGAAAAGGGTTCATAAACTTCAAAGACATGGCCAAGTACAACATCCTCTGGACACAGTTCGCGAACCTGCCGCTTCCTTCCAGTTTGCTTGCAATACAAAGTCATGAAAATCCATGAACAAGCCAAGTCAATTTGTTCCCCATTACGATTATGCGTGTTCGCTTGATATTTCATGGTTTGCAAGCTCGCGATTGAAGGCACGCTTTCGGAGACGCGGCAAGGCGGACCCTGGACAGACGAGACGCCTATGGTACGTCTCCCTCACTACCTGTACAAAAATAAGCGTTGGTAAAGTGGGAGGCCAACAAGTGTCCAATGCTTCTTCCTCCACCCTCCTTGCATTCGACTTTCCTCTCCTCATCTCCTCCAATCTGCTCCCTAACCCTCTTCTCCTTTCTTCCTTTCTTTTGTCTTCATTTCATATCCTCCACAACTATTTCACTGTCCAATTCCGTTCTCTTTCTCCTCTTCTCCTTTTCTGACAAATGACAAATGTGTTAGAAAATGATTATCATTCACTCCAACACACGCAAGGAACAACAAACTTACGTTAAGAAGCGTTAAGAATTATTAAACACAATACACGTCCATGCTCCTCCACTGCAGCAAGTAGTATTAGAGTTAGGTAAAGAAAAGAGGTAAACCCAATAAAACAATAAAAGAAGCAAACAGGCAACAAGCGAGCAACCCATCCTGTGCAAGGCGGGATGGGTTGCAAGGAGTGCGGTGCGAAAACATGGCTAGCAGAGGGGGGAGGGCCATCTTGATAGGTAGTGAAGTACGTAAAAATGGCACGGCCGGAGGGGGAAAGTGTCGCCTCAGACGATCTCCGAGGCAATGCGAGTGAGAATGCGTCGGCCAGCAACAGACGGCTCCCCAACAAGCGTATCATTATGGTACGAAGTCCAGGCTCGGGGACCACGAGGAGTACAAGTGGGCTTCTGTCTACATAAACAGCGGAATCGCGACCTTACCAGCGCCGCAACACGCGAGGAATCTCTGCTTTCGACATTCGTAAGGCCAACGTTTATTCGCTGTGCCAACTGCGTTCTACTTGGCAAAAACTGAACTCTTCTGCGGAACGACACGAAGCAATGTATTTTCGCCACCACGAGATTTTTTCTAATCAAATAGTAACGCGAAGTATTGGGTTGCCATTCGACTACACAGTCCCTCGTCCTCCTTGCGCCCGAATCACACTCAACTGATCTCCCAGCTCCCCCACCCATTCATCCACCAGTCCACTGCCCAATCAAACTTCCAAAGAACATTCATCCCGGCAACCCACAAGTGAAATCAGGAGAAGAAAGATTAGGCAAAAAAATAAAAATAAAAATGCTCAACGACTCAAAGGAATGTCCTACTTTAATCATGCACGACAAAAATCGGTTTATCACAACTGGATGACTGAATGGAGAATACTAGGAAAACTACAGGTGGGGAAAACGACTATATGGACGAAGTCCCGATGATGCTACGAAAGAGGCTCAAGATATGGAACTAACGAAGCCCTGCCTTCAACCCGGGGGCCTTCCTTCACCGGCGGATCTGCTGTTCAGCAAACGACCTTTTGTTCATGATAGATGACCTTTTTCGCTCACGGTGGAAAACTTTTGTTATCAAACAACATTTTTCCCCCTTTCATTCACCACATAATCTTTTGTTCATGCCGCACGTGTTCTTGTTCACCTTTCGTTCACCAGCCGACCTTTCCTTCACTACACGACCTTTTGTCCTCGCCAGATAACCTTTCCTTCACGGGTAACGACAGGCACGCCAAGTCAAGGTCAAGGAGCAGGAGGATGCCATCATCTCATGCACGGCAGGGAACAAACCCCTCTAGTGTCGAGCCTCCAGCGCATGCCTCACCTCGCCTCGCCTCGCATGCAGTGACCGTCCACGAAACGCCTGATCCCGGACCGAACCTGCCTCCCCTCTTGGCACCGAAGGAATGCTAACAAAGGATCAAACTGCACACGCGTGACTCCACAACTCCACGGGAAAGAAAACACAACATACATCTGAGATAACGAACCGAGGAGTGAACACTTGAAAAACACACGATGCACAAAATACTAGGTACGGTATCAGTGACCTACATGAGTAAGTGGGATGAGAGAGTGTCTGTGTGTCTGGGACTGACGGAGAGGGAGAGGGAGAGGGAGAGGGGGAGGAAGAGGGGGAGGAAGAGGGGGAGGAAGAGGGAGAGGAAGAGGGGGAGGAAGAGGGAGAGGAAGAGGGGGAGGAAGAGGGGGAGGGGGAGGGAGGGAAAAGAGAGAGGGGGAGGGAGGGAAAAGAGAGAGGGGGAGGGAGGGAAAAGAGAGAGAGAGAGAGAGAGAGAGAGAGAGAGAGAGAGAGAGAGAGAGAGAGAGAGAGGAAAAAGCCAAGTACGGACACGCCGTAGCACTCTCTTCCCCCGCCCCCTCCTGCACCGTCGCGAGCGCCATCCGGCAAAGAGCACAGTATCTGGAGCAGCGCACGTAAAAGGACGGGAATCTCGCCCTTCAGGATAATCGGGATAATTGCTTCCCCGGAGAGTCTCAAGGAGCACGAGTGTTTTAACAGATCCTGCGACCTGCCGCCGACCGGGGAACCAGGTTCGCGGCGGGGAGGACATCGCAGGCGCTCGGTGTCCCGTGTGCTTGTGTGGACACGGCTGCTTGCACAGCACGTGTGCGGGACCCGGGGTGACATAGGGCCCGGTGAACGCACGACACCCTCGCACGCGCACGCAAATACTAGACCTATATCTAAGCACGGCATCTGCCTGAATGCGTCGTGTAGGATAATCGCAAGTGTACTAAAATGACTGCTGATTTGAAATGGCGGTTTTTTAAACCTTGGACGTCTATGTGTGTGTGTGTGTGTGTGTGTGTGTGTGTGTGTGTGTGTGTGTGTGTGTGTGTGTGTGTGTGTGTGTGTGTGTGTGTGTGTGTGACTGACTGACTGACTGACTGACTGACTGTCTGTCTCTCACTCCTACTCCTACTCCTACTCCCACTCCTACTCCTATTCCCACTCCTACTGCTCCTCCTACTCCCACTCCTACTGCTCCTCCTACTCCTACTCCTACTCCTCTCTTCTACTCAACGCTCCCTCTTCTTTCTCCTCTCCGCAGCGCCTCTAGAACCTGTATGCCAAAACGTTTCCTGGCGTTGCTACCGTCAGTCAGGGCCAGTGGCAATCAGCCCCGACCACTTGGGTTGCGATTGCATGTGGCGCGCGCGTGGCCAGCTGTCCCGCCGTGGCCTCTCAAGATTCCACTGACATATGACAACGGAAGACATGGGAACTGACGGTAAAGGAGGGGGGGGAGGAGGAAAATGAGTGAGAAAGTGAGTGAGAGTGAGAGTGAGAGTGAGAGTGAGAGTGAGCGTGTGATAATGAAAGAGGAAGAAGAAGAGGGAGCGAGCGCGCGCGAGCGGGCGAGCGAGCAAGCGAGCGAGAGAGAGAGAGAGAGAGAGAGAGAGAGAGAGAGAGAGAGAGAGAGAGAGAGAGAGAGAGAGAGAGGGAGAGGGAGAGGGAGAGAGAGAGCGAGAGAGCGAGAGAGAGAGGGAGAGGGAGAGGGAGAGGGAGAGGGAGAGGGAGAGGGAGAGGGAGAGGGAGAGGGAGAGGGAGAGGGAGAGGGAGAGGGAGAGGGAGAGGGAGAGGGAGAGGGAGAGGGAAGGGGGAGGAAGAGGAAGAGGAAGAGGAAAAGGAAGAGACAGGGAAATGGAGAAGGGAGAAAGAGGACAAGACAGAAGAAATAGGAAGAGGATGAGGAAGAGGAAGAGAAAGAGAGACAAATGATGAGGGTGAGAGAGAAAGAGAAAGAGAAGGAGAAGAAGGAGAGGGAGGAGAGGGAAAGAGATAAGGGAGGAAGTGGGGGAGGAAGAGAAAGAGGGGAAGGGAGAAAGAAGAAAAGGAAGAAGAACGAGAAAGAGAAAGAGAAAGAGAAAGCGAGAGAGAGAGAGAGAGAGAGAGAGAGAGAGAGAGAGAGAGAGAGAGAGAGAGAGAGAGAGAGAGAGAGAGAGAGAGAGAGAGAGAGAGAGAGAGAGAGAGAGAGAGAGAGAGAGAGAGAGAGAGATTGCGGTTTGTGGAACAGCAGAACAGCACGAGAGAGAGGGGAAGCGAAAACAGCGTGTAAGGGAATCGAGGGAGACATGGCAGCTTATAGCACGAGAGGGGAGAATTACCAAGGGAGAGCATGAGAGGGGAGAAATGGTTGGTGGCAGCCTGAGCGAGAAGGAAACATGGCAATGAAAAGCGCGAAGGGCAACGCGCCGGGGCAACTAAAAGCATGCGGGGAGTCGAGGCAAGGGAGGCGTCTGCATGAGAGGTGAAATGTAACAGCTGATATCACAAGAGAGATGAAGCCATGGCAACTGACAGCACGACAGCACTGTCAGACGAAACAATGGCTGTAGAGTACCCAGGGCGGCAGCATTCCGGCGTGATGATAATATTGATTATAGTTGCCCGGGTACAGTTAGTGCGTTAGTCACGTGTACACACACACACACACAGACACACACATACACATACGCACACCCACGGAAGCACATACACCTGGCCTTTATTGGCATACACGAAGCCACATATAAACCTTGTGAATATGAGGCTTTGAACTTTTTATGGAAACATGAGTCTCTTTGACGGGACTAGTTCAAACATCATCAAGCAAACAACGAGCAAGTTGTTTCAGAGTTAGATGCTAACTACGAGGTCAGTGGGTCCCAAACGCACGCATAAACACACACACACACGCACACGCTCCGCTGGATCTGGCCAGGGCGGAACGCACTCACAAGCGAACTCTTTTGATGATCCTTGGACGGCCGCTGCTGACGGTCGCGGCACTCTTGTAGATACCGCGGACCACCTTCGCACCTGTCTCACACTCTGCACCTGTCTGCTGGTCTGCAGGCTCTGGGGCCACTAAACCCTCCCGTCGCTGCTCCAGCTTTTGTTCCTGACCGGCTACACTTGTCCGCTTGTGTTCGTCCGGGGAAGCCTTTATCTTGACAAGACATTGCCTCTTGTCTCCCACACGTGCGGATTGGGGCGGCGGCGCCTCCTTCCCCCTCTCCGCCTCCTCCTCCTCCTCCTCCTCCTCCTTCTCCCCCTCCCCTTCTTCCTCCCCTTCCTTTTCCTCCCCGCCGATTTCTTCTCCTCTCGTTCTTATTCTTTTTGCTGCCTGTCTGGGCTCGGCTCCTTGTGGCTGCTCGCCATGCGTTCGCTTTTTGCTTCGAGGCTTGTGATGTTTGTTCATCTGTTCTCGTTTGCTACGGATTACCCCCCGCGCGCGATTGCTCTGCCTCGTCTCCTTCCCTTTAGGCGTCCATTTTGTCCTTGGTACGTAAGGCACGGCCCTGGGACACGCAAGGGCGGGTACTGCCTGCACCAAGCACTTGGAAAAGGGTTCTACTCGTCTCTGGTCTTGGGCGGGTTGCTTGGAAGGAAGCTCTGGCTCAGTTCTTGAGTGAGTACGATATTTGGAGAGGAGCTCTTGCTCGGGTCGAGCGGACTGGGGGACAGGTTTTGGTCCAGGCGGGGTGGCCGAAGTGGGATTAGAGCTGGCCAGGCCATGGGGCTCTGGCGCCGGCCTGCTGTTCCGTCGCCTTCGCGGCTTGCAACTTCTTCCCTGCTGCGCTGACGGCGTCGCTCTCCCGGCAGCCGATTGGTGTCGGCTTCTCTTACCAGCTGCTTCAGTGGAATCCCTTGCACCATTATCGCCTCTCGTTTTACTTCTCTTCTTTCTTCTTCGATTTCTCCCCTCCTCGGACTTCTCTCTTCCCTTATCTGTCTTCTTCATCCCCATCTGTGTCTTGTCCACCCGTCCTTCTCTTTTCCTTCGTCTCTCACGTCTTTTCCTTCCAGACTGCGAAGGATGGCATCGACCTCCCACGGCTTTCAGATGGAGTCTCATTCCGCTAGTCTCCGTCAGCGCCGCTTCCTCTCCTCCTCCCTCGCTTCTCTGCTCGCCAACACCACCATTGCTCGGTCTCTTCCCTTTCCACTCGCTCTTTCGCTCTTCTTCCCTTCTTTGGCCTTCCTTGTTTCCCCACTCACTCCTCTCGCTGCCTGACGTACTCCTCCACTCCTTCCCCAGCGCAGATCTTCTCCACTCGCCTCCCTGGGCACTCCCCGATGGCGCTCCGTTTCGCCTCCCTTCGTCAGCGCCGGGGTCACTTCCCTTCGCGCCGTCCTCCTGGCCGCTCGCCCACTCGCCCCTCTCTTTCTTCCCGCTCTTACTCCCCTTTTCTCTTCTTTTCCCCTCGCTTCCTCTCTCTCTCCTCTCGTCGCCGCGCTCGCCCCGCACCTCTTCTATCTCCGTTCGTTCTCCATCCACTTCTCCTTCTTCCCGCTCGAGGGGCCTTCCTCTCTTCCTCCTCCTGCCGAAGCCGAGGCCCCGACATCCTGCCGACGCCCTGCGATCCGCGGGCTCACTTCCTCGCCCGTGTTTGCCCATCAGTTCCTGGTCAACAGCGCTCGGGCCAGCGTTCGTTTACCTTTCTCCTTTTCCCCCTTTTATTGTATCTTTTCTACACCACGGGCAGGGTACCTTCAACACAGATTGATTTGCACCCGTTGCATCTCACATCGCCTCGCACTCCTTCATCGTAGCTCTCTCAGTCCACACTCTCTTAAAGGGCCTCACGATCACAGAAGAAGTCCTGCTGCCCTGGCCGCCTCACACGTACCCTGCAGAGATCCAAACTCGTCCGATTGCGGGGATCACGGCCAAAGCACTCCATTCCGAGGGGCGGGGAGGTTCAACATCACGGAGGTTCAACTCCACGGAGGCTTTCTGGCGCGTGCTATTCCGCCAGGCTACTACACTTTCCTTGAGAAAACGATGAAGATAATGAACACGATTCCTCAGATATTATCAACATCTTTTTTATATCTAATGTCATCATCCCGAAAGGATACGGAAAGGAAAGGGAGAGAAGCAGAGGGAGGGAGGGAGGGAGGGAGGGAGGGAGGGAGGGAGGGAGGGAGGGAGGGAGGGAGGGAGGGAGGGAGGGAGGGAGGG
>BOPN01000489.1:157500-162500 GCA_017312705.2 Penaeus japonicus
CAACGATACGTGAAAATCAACATCGGAAGAGTTCACATCATTCGAATAAACATCATCTTATAGCCATCACACGGGGAGAAAATGATGAGCGTAATTGAGGCAGTAAGTACCTCGGCAGCGCGAAAAATGATGATGATGATGATGATGATGATGATGATGATGATGATGATGATGATGATGATGATGATGATGATGATGATGATGATGATGATGATGATGATGATGATGATGATGATGATGATGATGATGATGATGATGATGATGATGATGATGATGATGATGATGATGATGATGATGACGACGATGACGATGATGACAATGATCATAAAAAGTAATTGAATAATAATCAATAAGAAGAAAGCGAAATAGGACAAAAAAGAAGACAAAAAAATCTAAAAACAAGGAGAATAAGAAAGACAGCAACAGAAGCGAGCGAACGCGCAGACGACGCAAGCAGCGCACGTACAGCAGCTTCCATGCATAAATGTTTGGAATCACCCAACTCCCGAGACGCAACTCTGGCATCCTTCACGGTCTATTTTGGCTCCCGCTTCCGGTGGAAAGGTCAGTCCGCCGCGAGGAGGAGGGAGAGGAGGCAATGAATGAAAGAGAGAGTAAAAATAAAAAGAGAGAGAAAAAAAAGATAAAAGGAAACAAAGAATTGAAGGACAAAGAGAGAGAGAAAAAAAAATAGAAGTAAATAAAGAGAAAGAGGAGATAAAGAAATGCGATCTTTATCGACAAACTTCTCAGAAAACAAGACGACGAACGAAAATTGATCAGAAATCGGGGACACCAAAGCCGCCCTCAAAGACAGAGCAATGCGGCAAAGCCCGACTTACGATGCGCGGCTTGCACGTCAAGTAACAGTCTTGGCAATTCTGTTAAAACATTCCCCTCCACAAACAAACAGAGATCGGAGGCTGGCGCTGCTTTCAACCTCATCGGGGTTAGCTTTGCAACCTGGCAAGTGGGGGGGGAGGGGGCAACGAATCCATTCTTGCTATCTTTACGCATATCGGAGCGCGGCGAGGGTTGTTACCGAGAGCAGTTCCGCCGAAGGACGCGCCGCCAATCATACCGCGATAATGGACGCTTATTCCCGCGCATTCTCCTCAATCGACAATCTCTTAAAGGGTATGAAGTGGAAGAGGAAAAACAATCAAAGCTGTGAGCGTAAGATTAAATCCTTAACTACACTTCAATTGCCCCCCCCCCCCCCCTCGAAGGGCACAGCACCTTTAGCGAGAGGCAAAGAGAAGAAGAAGAAGAAAAAAACAAAAGCATTCTCCTCTCATCACGGAGATGTTCTCTGAAAATGGGGGGAAAAAATTCGTCTGGGCGTCGCGGCCTCACCCTTGTTGGGCTTCGGGTTCTGTCTCCGAGGACCGGCCGGCGACAAGGCCTCGGAGGGCGCGCCGCGTTCCGAGGGGAAAGTGGGCTGCACGCATTGTTCAGGATCATGTAGAAGCGACCATGTAGCGGCCGCAGCCCCTGCTACATGACGGGACGCGATGTTGCAGACACCGCTCGCCACCGCAGAACAGCCTCGCCTCATCCGCCGTTATCCCCTAGCCATTCGACCCGGAAAGGCTCGCTCGAACGGGAATGCAAAATCCAGTTGGTTCTTAGGTCATCGTCAAAACATATACATACATACATACATCCACACATACATACATGCATAAATACATAAATACATACATACATACATATATACATATATACATACATACATACATGTATGCATGCATTCATACATGCGCGCGCGCGCGCGCATACACACACACACACACACACACACACACACACACACACACACACACACACACACACACACACACACACACACACACACACACACACACACACAAAATGCATCAATAAACAAACAGACGTAAAGGCGGGAGGCAGGGACGTCCCCTCATCTAACGAGCCCCGCCAGCTCCAAGACGCCAGGTCGACGCGGCTTCAACTTAAGGATGTCGACGCTTCAGGACCTTCCTCGCGGCAGGTGAATAAACACAGGGTTCAAGACGGCGGAAGTCTCGAGGCCGGAGCCTGAGCAGCTGGGCACTGGGAAGCACACCGGGCACCGCCGGCCAATTACCCGGGGCTCGCAGGCTATTCTGACTAGGACGCGGTTACTGACGTCCGAATGCATTTCTTGTTGTTTAGTAATAACAAAATTACATTTAATTTTCCGTATTGATAACTATTTCTCTATCTCCCTCTCCCTCACTCCTTATCTCTCTTCCCCTCTCTCCTTATCTCTCTCTCCCTCTCTCTTTATCTCCATCTCCCTCTCCCTGTCTCCTTATCTCTCTCACCCTCTTTCGTTATTTCTCTCTCCCTCTCTCTTTATCTCTATCTCTATCTCCATCTCCCTCTCCCTCTCTCATTATCTCCCTCACCCTCTTCCGTTATCTCTCTCCCTCTCTATCTCCATCTCCCTCTCCCTCTCTCCTTATCGCTATCTCTCACTCCCTCTCTTTTTATCTTCCTCTCTCCTTATCTCTCTCACCCTCTTTCGTTATCTCTCACTCTCTTTCGTTATCTCTCACTCTCTTTCGTTATCTCTCTTACTCTCTTTCGTTATCTCCCCCACCCTCTCTCGTCATCTCTTTCTCTCCCTCTCTCTTTATCTCTTTTTCTTCTTTCTCTATTTTTTTCTCTCTCTCCCTCTCCCGTTTTTCTCTCTCCCTTTCTCTTTATCTATCTCTCCCTCTCCCTCTCTCTTTATCTCTTTATCTCTCTCTCTCTCTCTATTTCTCTCTCCTCTCTCTTTCTTTCTCTCTCGTCATCCTCCCTCTTTTACCTCTCTCTCTCTCTCTCTCTCTCTCTCTCTCTCTCTCTCTCTCTCTCTCTCTCTGCCTCCCTCTCGTATAACCCTCTAAACGCCCTTATGTAAGAAACTTTTCTCTCGTCCCCTTCCCCTTTTCCGTTCCCCTTCCCACCCTCGACCTATCTTCTCGACTTCACTATCCCTCGACCCGTCCACGAACAGAAGTTTAATCTTTCTCTTTTTTTTTCTCCATCTCGCCGCCCTCCCTCCCTCCCTCCCTGCCTCCCCTTCCTCCTTTTCCCTCCTTCCTACCTACTTTCCCTCCCTCCCTCCCTCCCTCCCATCCTCCCTCCCTCCCTCCCTCCCTTCCTCCCTCCCCTCCCTCCCTCCCCTCCCTCCCTTCCCCTCCCTCCCTCCTTCCCCCTCCTTTCTACCTACCTTCCCTCCCTCCCTTCCTCCCTCCCCGAAACTCCATCAGAAACTTACTTCGTCGGAAAGTCACCCTACTGCCTCCCTACTTCCCTCCTCCCCCCCCTTTAACTTCCGACCCTCCCTCTCTCACCACCCAGCCCTCGCCCTCCCCCCCCCTCCTCCTCCTCCTCCTCCTCCTCCTCCTCCTCCTCCTCCTCCTCCTCCTCCTCCTCCTCCTCCTCCTCCTCCTCCTCCTCCTCCCACCCTCGCTCACCAATATCGACCGTCACCAAGACCACACCTCCCTCACACTACACACCTCCCTCACACTTAATATCAGTCTCACACTGAAGAAAAAAAAACACATCCTGAACCTAAGTAACGTCCTATCAACTCATCATCCCGATGCAACCTCACACTGCAAATTACAAACAAAAAACAAAAAAATACATATGGTAACCCTGAACCAGAACATCGAACTCCTACGACCCTCTCACTTCACACCCTTCCCTTTCGCTAAACACCCTTCTCACACTAGAAAAAAAACTCTCACCTTTCTCTTTACCCCCCCCCCCCACACACACAGGCCAAACCCCCCTCCGCACGCCCATGCCTTCCGCAGCCGACACACACTTCTCCCAAGATGTTCGCCGTTGAGACTCGCCACCCGCGGCAACCCGACGGACGCGGGGGTGCGAGAGCGACCCCTTCTCGCCCTTACTGCCCTCTCCCCCCTCATCCGCGACCTAATCCGCCCACTTTCCTTCCAACAAAATGGTGTCTACCTGACCCCCACCCCCCCCCCCCCCCCACCCTCCACCCACCCCGCCCACTCGGAGAGGCATGAGCACTTGAGAGGCAACACTCGAGGTGAAGGCCGGACTCGACCGGAATGTCATACGTCCTCGGGTCCTGTGGAGGTGTTTGTCTACCTGCACGCCCGTGGCCTCGCGTGCCGGACGATAAACGCCTCTCGTTACGGGCTCTCTCACGCCCAACCTGGCGGGGACTTCGCGCGAGCACAGCTATCTTTCTGCCACGTGAGACCCGGTGCTCTTTTCTGGAATCCTTTAATCATCTCCTCCTCTTCTTGTTCTTGTTCTTCTCCTTCTTCTTCTTCCTCTTCCTCCAATTCTTCCACCTCCTCCTCCTCCTCCTCTTGTCCGCATTAAATTTGGAGATTCCAATTAAAACACGTAAAAAGAGATGAGCTCAAAGCCATAAAACATTTCGCACGGTCTCCTGAGATAAGCAGCTTCCAAACTCCGCTCAAACACCCGGGCTAAACAGCTCATAAACTCCACTCTACAACACTCCGGATAAAAAAACTCCGCCCATAAAACTCCACTACAAAGCACCCAGGCAAGCAACACACGAGACATGAATGCTCCACCACTCCCCTTGGTGAGGTAGGAGCAGACGGAGCCACGCCACACTGCGAAGAACACTTGTCAACCGATTTGAATGAATGATAGAGCTACGGATAAAACGCCGTCCTCTAAAAAAAATAATAATAATAAAATAAAATAAAATAAAATAAAAAGTTTAAAAAATGATATAAAACACATTACTAAATGAGCATTCCCTTCTTGCACAACTTTGGATATTTATCTTCCTCGCAGCGGTTTCCTCAGTCCGGACAGCAATAAGTTTTGTACAATATACAAGAGAAAAAGAGCGTATAATGCAATGTTTTTTTACCGGCTATGAAGTCTTCTTTAAAACCTAGTTTTTTGAAATGATAATGATCATGATGACAGCATATGTTGGGCCAAATTTCAGCCAGATGAAAGTGGGTCCCGTC
>BOPN01000489.1:167500-175000 GCA_017312705.2 Penaeus japonicus
GAAGCCTCTTCGTTCAGTGCAACATTCTCTTTGCAATATTCTTCAATCATATATAGATGTTCTACATAAATAAATATCACACGTCTACGATCCCCCAAACGCAGCCTTCGTCAACGCAAACACAGATAGATAGATAGATAGACAGACAGACAGACACAAGCGAGCGCAAACACGTACAGCGCAGATCCGCACACACGCCGTCGATCGCATCTCGCGTGGAAAAACGTTTGAGAGGAAAGTCCCCACTCCGACACATTCATCCGCCGCTGCTTCGTCTTGACACCGGCTTGGCATCGCGCTTAATCCCCGGCGTTACGAAATAAGCTCGCCCTCCCGCAATGAGTAACAAGGAGCGACATTAAGGTGTTTCCACCCCCCCTCCATCCACCCCTGGTCCAAGCCACTAGACCCCAACCCCCTCCTCCCCCGTTCCTCGTTTTCGTCCCTGCCACCACGTCTTCCTTCGTCATTACCCGAATCTCTACTCTCTTTCAGTCCCCGTCGTCCCTGCCGCCAACCCCTTGCCCTCCCAGCAATACTCAATTCGTCCCTAACCCCTAACCCACTGCCCCACTATCCAAGCCCCATTCATCCCTGCCCCACCACCCATTACCCCAAATCTAAGTCCCATTCGTCCCTACCGTCAACCACTGCCCTACCACCCATACCTAACTCGTCCTTACCACCACCCGCTACCCTATCGCTCGTGCCCACATCGCCTACCCCGTCACCCGTGCCCCCTACCCCGTCACCCGTAACCCCTCGTCCCTGCCGCCTACCCCATCACCCGTGCCCCCTCGTCCCCTGCCTTTACCCCATCGTCCGTGCCCCCTCGTCCCTGCCCCCTACCCCATCACCCGTGCCCCCTCGTCCCCTGCCCCTTCCTTCCCCGACGCGTGTGGCGGAGCAGGGGGTCGTTTCCCGCTCCCGCGAGATTTCCTCCGCGCCTTCATCAGCTCACCGTCGCTATCAGCCGCTCCATCCCCCTTTTCCCCAACACAAAAACACGTATCAGATAATTTACACATGGCGTGGCTCCGATACGGCAGGGGGGCGACGTTGAGTGTGTTAAAGTATACAGAGTGCGTATTCTTCAGGTTCGAAATAAACAGTTACTTGTATATCTTAGTATCCTCTCTGTAATGAGATTTCCTCGTTTCCCGTAAACTGCAATGTCCATTACGCAATAAAGAAGCCAACAAAACATGTGACTTGTTTTGCTTACATATTTGTATGTGTGTGTGTGGAGAGGGGTGCGTGTGCGCGTGCAAGTATGTATGTGCATGTATATACGATATATCCTACATACATATACATGCGCACTGTACATATAAGTCTTTACATTCGTTTCCGCAATGCATTATTTATATCAATCGTCCAGTTGTATATCACCAATATAACAACTACCACTACTCCACTCCTGTCAACGTTTCCAACCGAGGTGCACACCACCATCTGAGCCGCTTCTTATATTCACAAACGTAAATAAAAAAATACCGTAAAAAATTGATACCCTGCAAATACCTGCTGATGTAAATGGACCTTTCCATGTTGCTTATTGTGAAGGCTTCGGATGTAGTAAAATGATACTTGGGGTTTTACCCAAATCATCCAGCGTTGTTTTAGAATGCTAACACAAAAGCCTGATCAGGAGGCAGTTCCGTACAGTTTCATAAGTGGATTGTCTTGGAAAGGTCATACCATTATTGTCTATTTAACGGAATCAGAATGCGCGAATCCTCCCAAAGAGAGTAGGTTCTAATGTTTGTAAAGTTGCCCACTCCATTAAAGTCCGGAGGGGGGGGGGGGGGGCAGGGGGGGGGGGGGGGGGGGGGGGGTGGGAGATGATTCCATTTCTTATGCCCAACAGCCCCCCTTAGTCACCGCCAGACCCTTCCTGGTCGCGTTAGTTTACGCTTTCTCTCTACCTATATCAGCTTTTAGTTACGTTTATAGATGGATATATACACACACACACACACACACACACACACACACACACACACACACACACAATGCGTGCGCGTGTGTGCATGCGTGCGTGCGCGTGCGTGTACGCGCGAGTGTGTATATGAGAGTGAGAGTGAGAGAGAGAGAGAGAGAGAGAGAGAGAGAGAGAGAGAGAGAGAGAGAGAGAGAGAGAGAGAGAGAGAGAGAGAGAGAGAGAGAGAGAGAGAGAGAGATTACAGGCAATGCAATGTTTGCATGTGCTTGTCCAAAGCTAATATGCCATTTTTGGGAAGACACCAAATCACTCTGATAAGCTATCATAGAGATATCGCTAGCACACAATCTCACTAATCTTACTGAAACCGTAAACCTATCTATCAGTACTAATATATTCGCTGACGTTCCCCGAATCGTAATTGATAAACATTTTTAAAAATCAAATTTAAAATAGAAAGGATAATTGTTTTAAATTGTAGTCCTCTGCAACAGTTTCCATATCCACTTTCAGTATCATCACTCATGTGTTTTAAGGCTCATATACTGTTATATACACCTGTCTTTATCCCCTAATTCGTCATAACACCTGTCACTAAATGTTATCACACCTGTCTTGATAAGTTAATCTTCAGAATTGTCTTTGTCACTGAATAATGCATGCTAAGCTGTATAATACTGCAACACTGACAATAAATGTAAAATGATTGATGCACTTGCTCAAACATCTGAACACAAATCTTTTCTATGACCACTCGTGTTCAAGATTACCAATAACATTATCAGTGAAGGTGCTCGAATCAAGCACTACATGTATTTAAACCGTGTAAATTCTTAATAGTTTTCATATACATTCCGAATCTGTACTGGTGATCAGCGTTGCCAGATTTTCATCTATCAATTTATCTATTCGCCACTCGTTAAAGTACACCTGTTATTCGAGAGAGATAGTTGTTTTCTCATACTGTGTTTACACTACAGTCTCATTTTCATTGCATGTGATATTGAAAATGACGCAGACATATCACTCATTACATCACTGGATATATCATTCCGAAAAGCACTAATATTATACCTTTAAATACACAAGTATCGGATCCGCACATCAAGCACTAAAGCGAGTATCACATCCTATTTCTGTCAATGATACCAACGCGTTTTCTTGCAAGTAAAAACAAGCATCGCATCTAAGTCCCGAGGATTCTTGACCCCTGACCACCGGAGAGCAATGAAGCAAGCGGTCAGGCCCCACCACAGCACACCCGTGGGGAGGGGAGCTCGAGCAGCGAGCGAGCGATAGGCATCCGCGGGAGCTTTACTCAGGACGAAGAGCCGCAGGCAGCTCGTGAAGAGGTTGGTCGTGGCTGCGGCACCGCTGTCGGGTCTAGGCAGGAGGCTACTGGTGCCGACCCGGGAACGGCCGCCCCCGCGCCGCGACCCCCACCTGCACCAACACACTATAACCAGGCTCACCTCCCTCCAGCGTCGTCCCCACCCACACCGCCCGCTGGAGGTGCGCACGTAGGCTACAGGAGGGGAAAGGGCGCAGAAAAAGGGGAATAAAAAGTGACATCACAAGGCAAGTGTGGTGAGAGCGAAGGTGGCGTCACAATACATATGGCATGCAAGCACGGGAAGATGCTACACCACAAAAAGACCCAGTAGGAAGACAGTGCTGGAGGTCCTCGTGAGCTCATTTAACTTGCCGTTTTTTGTAAAGGTGGGGAGTTTTTAGGGAGAGTAACACGGGTTGTGAGATCAAGAGAAGCGTTGCTCTACGATCAGCACATACAGGATACACATTTGCAATAAGAAAAGTATGCTTTATCTGTGGTCCCGTTATTCATTCCATACCACCTCCCGATACCGAGACGCACTTAGCATTCCCTTACGTGAACCTAGGCAGTGCCAAGATATTTAAGGTGCAAATAAAAACTTGGAAACCCTTCTCATAAAAACGCGGAGGGGTCCTGTTCGTGGTCGGAGATACTGCTTAGGTTACCATGTGTGGCCCTCGGGTTCGCCCACCTGAAAAAGTGGCAATAGGCCAAAACTATTTGGCTTCATTTAGCTGGGTCCAATGGTCGCCACCTCAGAATGCTTTAGCAACCTGGACGCGTCCTTAATGTATACACGACCGGCCTATAGATACGTCTCATCTCCTCCAGGGCAAACCTATATGGGAAGAGATAGGACACCCACAGCAGGACCTCATCAATATCTCATCAGCCAGATGATTCTCGAGAGAAGACACGGTCCTCCAGTCGAGGCTTATGCTTCGGCTGGGACTGGCGAGACCCAATGAACCCCCAATCGGCACTTGTTCACATCTCGACGCAGCTCGGCCTTAAACCTTCGAGCTGGCACAGTGACGACGTGTGCACACAGGCGATATGTGGTCAGTCCCGCAGACAGTGATGGGCTGCGTGTGTGCGTGCGTGGGCAGCGCCGCGTGCTCAGCCTGCCAACCAGTGATAGAGTAGACAGGAAAATAGCCCCACGCGGTCTGGTATGGCCAGTAGACACACGCGCGTGCTTTCACACTTGATGCCCCTCTCTGGCTTTCTCAAGTGCACGCCTTCGAGGAACACACACGGCCGCTCGGACGATCTAATTAAAATAATTCCCGACCAGCACCGTCAGGCAGGACCGGAGGCTCGGGAGGGAGCGTCTGACCCTGAATACGTCCAGGTAATCCATCCAGGTAGTGTCCGCTGGGCAAAAGGAGCGGAGGGGAGGGGAGGGGGAGGCAAGACACGTCCCTGTCTCTCGTTCACAAGAGGCGTCCCGACATAACATTATCGAAGCGCCCTACTTGCCAGCTGACACAACAACCTCCTAGGTCTAAGGCGATTGCTCCCTCCTCCCTTTCCTACTGTTCTCTGCAGCTTGCTCTTCCGTTATTTATTATTTTTTTTATTCTATACGACACCATGCCACCTTTTATATGGTAATGACACCCAAAAAGACCTACGTCCAACCCTCACCAATTTAGGCCTAATTCGTGCAACTCTAATCTAATAGTCAAGCCTACCCCACTCTGTTTCTGAATTCCAGATCCATATCGAAGCTTCGCAAGCACGATCTTAAAGAAAAGCCCAAACAACATTTTTCATATATTTCTCCGGCTTCGAGCAGATGCAGGCTACATGTGGGCACGGCACGGGTTCGCTCGGGTACGGACGGCGATTAGCATACGATTCTGCGATCGATTTCCCGAGAAAAAGCACATAACGATTTAATAAGTAAATTATATTCATGTTTCCTCTTTAAAATGTTTAGAAACCGTAAGAATGTGTCTGTGCGGTTACTTCGAGTTCGAGTGTGCGTAAGTACGTGCGTGCTGTAAGCGTGGAAGCCCGGGGAGGCGAACAACAACAATCTCCGCACACCGTACCAGACAAGGCAGGAGAGCAGCGACCCAGGCTGCGTGGCGGCAGCTGTGGCTGTGGGCGGTGAAGGGCAGGGGACGCGAGTAGGGGCGGGGGGAGGGGCGGGGGGAGGGATTGGGTCATGGGGGTCGTCACTCCGTTACAGGAGGTGGGGAGGGGACGCGGTCTCGGTATAGGCCTATGGCCCACAACAACGACGCCGCGACTGGGTCCAAGGTGTTTTTATTCCCATTTTCTCTCGGTCTTCTACGGCTATCTACTTTTTTTTAATAACTGGGCGGCATCAGGTGGTTATTCAGGCAAGGAGAGAAGAAATGGACCTTGGCAGCGGAATCCGGAGATGCCACTAAGCTCTCATGGTACAAACAGTACATAACACGAACAACGTAGCATGTTAGCTGTCCCTGCTCGCCTTGCAACAACAATATCACGACTAATCAGGTGTTGTGCTGATCCCGAAGTGTCGAGATACTTCAGCGGTGCTAAGGCTGCTATGAAGTAACAGGTGAAGCAGGAAGAGACGAGGCCAGTGAGAAGCAACGTCTGTAGAAGGTTCTGGTAGGCCTAAGTGAAAAGCACGTGGTCCTGAAACTTTCTCCGGTGGACCTGCCGCCCTGCCAGCTCCACTACTACTGTGGCCACCAACGCCCCCCCCCCCCCCCCTCACCCCCCCACCCTTTCCACCACACCACATCCACACCCTGCCACCATCCCCTCCCCTTACGTACCAACCCAAACACAAAGGACATTCCCTCGATACTCTTTATATTTACAACCAGATGAGCACACGTGATGAGCAAATACATAAAATCTGTTGCCGGAGTAAAGACGTCAAACCTGTCGTGTAAATAGAAAACTGTAAATAAATATTGGCCTATTTTTCACAAGTTTGTTTTGCTTCCCATCAACAGAAAAATACAACTACAAGCGTTCTATCTATTCCACAAAATTATACTCGCACAAACGGCCAAGCTGATTTAATTTACATCCGAATCCATAAAGAGCCTGTCTTGCAATTTCTGGTCTGATTTGCAATGAGACAGACTGAACCCGATCCCGACCTCACCACGGTAAACTACGAACCGGCACCATTGCAACATTATTTCAATCCGAAATACACGACGATGAAAAAGCGACACGCACGAGAACGCACCACAAAAAAAGGCCGCATCAAAATGCAGAGTGTGAGGAGATTTCCGGCGCTAACGATCACAGATGTCGACCTCGACGTGTCAATTTCGGGGGTCGTGGTGGACGAGGAGCAAGCGCTTCCGAAATTAGATTTGGTTCCGGGAGACTCGACAGCCGAGCGTTTTGCCGGACTATTCATAAAATCAGGATGTTAAACATATAATATATTGTGCTTATCATTATGATATATCCACGCATGAATAGCCATGGGCATGTAAACATCATATAAAACAAAAGTCATGCTTCTCTCTTCCCTCCCTCCCTCCCTCCCTCCCTTCCTCCCCCCTCTCTCCCTTCCTCCCCCCTCTCTCCCTTCCTCCCTCTCTCCCTTCCTCCCTCCCCCTCCCTCCTTCCCTCCCTACCCCCCTCCACCCTTCCCTCCTCCCTCCTCTAAAAAACACAAATAAAACAAGCGAACAACCACCCATACATACTTAAATACATACATACCCAAATACCAAAATACATACATACATATATACATATATATACACACACAACCAACAAAATCAAATTGCTCTGGTTATAGTAGTAAAGCAAGCGTGTGCCCGAATGACTCAACATTAATAAGCAGCAAATGAAGCTTAAATATCAATCACAGTCCTCGTGACGCGAACGTGTGTGACATAAGGGCCCCATGAGCGACAAAACCCAACATGAACTGTGGCCATCCCCCTAAGCGAAGCAGGAAGGAGGGAGGGGAGGGGAGGGGAAGGGGAGGGGGAAGGGGAAGAGAGGGGGTAGTCAAGGAAAGTAGCGCCACCCCCCCCCAACCCCCAGCCCCTCCCCTCTCCAACCCCGCTGCAACGACGGCACGTACGCACGGCGATAAATACGAGACAACCTCTATGTACGGGGATTGGAGCCCCGAATCTGAACGACCCTTCGTGCGGGGCGAGATATGCTAGAGGGAAGAGGGAAACACGCAAATAGAAGGAAATGGGATGGAAAGGGAGGGGGGACAGAGAGAGAG
>BOPN01000489.1:180000-182500 GCA_017312705.2 Penaeus japonicus
AAAAAGAAAAAAGGGGGTTTGTCATGGACGAAGAAAAAAATCGACTCTACAAACCGCGTGGTGGTGATCCCTCCCCCATCCAATCCCACCCACCCTTTCCCCTCCCCAGGACACTCTATAACCGACAACTGTAAGCCCATCCTCAAATTGCTCTCTCCTCTCCTCTCTTCCTTTTCTTTCTCTCTCTCTCTCTCTTCCTCCTCCGATCTTCCCTCCCCTATGTCTCTTGTTTATGTTTATGTTTCTCATTCCCGTCTCCTTCTATCTCGTTACCTCACACTCCTATTTCTACCCTTCTCACCTCCTTCCTCTTTTTATTTTTATTTTTTTTTCTCCATCTTTCGCTTTTCTCTGTCTGTCTGTCTTGTCTGTCACTCTCTCTCTCTCTCTCTGTATATATATATATATATATATATACATATGTATATTTCCCCACCTCCCTCTACCTCTTTACATCACTAACACACACACACACACAATCAGGGGGTGGGTGGTGGCAGGCAGGAAGCCCACACAATTTCCACCGTATTCAGAAGTTTCTCCCCGCCCCTGCCACCCTCTCCCTTTCCTCCTTTCCTCCCTCCCACTTCCCCCCCCCTCCCTCCTTTCCCCGCCACCCTTACCGTTTTCTCTCCCCACAGTTCCCTCGTCACCTCCCCCCCTTCCTCCACCTCCACGACCCTTCATCTGACCAGCGGGTGGCGGATGGTGGGGTAGGGATTAACGAGGGGGGTAAGGAAAAGAGGGGGGGGGGTGAGGCAGTCAGGGCGTAAACAAATCACGGCGAATCTCAAACGCGCGTCTGATGTCAGCTGACTCACTCGGAATTCACATTCACACGCTTTGCAGACGGACAGACAGATGGTTAAACAAGGGAGAATAAATAAATCACAGAAATTATTACGCAACTATAATTTCAAGGACACTTGCTACTCCGGCATCCTCAACGAATGCGTGTGCGTGTGCGTGTGCGTATGCGTATGCGTGTGCGTGTGCGTATGCGTGTGCGTGTGTGTGTGTGCATGGTGTGTGTGTGTATGAGAGAGAGAGAGAGAGAGAGAGAGAGAGAGAGAGAGAGAGAGAGAGAGAGAGAGAGAGAGAGAGAGAGAGAGAGAGAGAGAGTAGTTGGCTGAAGGAAGGTACGTGTACTATTGGGCGTGCGGCTTCTTGATATTTCTCTAGTAGGGTGAGTGAGCGGAGAGAAAGTTTTGGAGGAAGTTTGGGCGCGACTTAGATAAGAGTGACATTGAAGTGTAGGGGTTGGGTGTTCAGCATATGCTTAAGAGACTCTGATGGGGATTTTCTCTCTCTCTCTCTCTCTTTCTCTTCTCCTTCTCTCCTTACTTTCTCTCCTCTCTCCATAATATATCCTCATACTCTCCTCTCTTCCCTTTCTCTCGTCTCCTCTCCCTCCCTCACGTAGATGACTGATAAGGGCGTGGCAAGTTTATGGGCGAGAAGGGTAGGTGTGATGGGGTCGTAAGTGGTACCCCTGCGCCATGAAGGGCGAGCTCCCGTCGCCCCGACCCCGGGGAACGACCGCCGCACGACCGGTACACGAAAGAAGGGCACCACCCCCACTCGAGAGATACTTAGGGCCCGGCGGAAAAATCAATAGTCTACAGGGGAGAACAAGAGAACGAAAAATAATACCCCTGTCTTGTATATCTGCCAGAGAACCTGATACAGTTGGTCCCTCCTTCCTTCCTTCCCTCCCTTCCTCCCTTCCACCTCCCCATCCACCCTCCCTCCCTCCATCCATCCATCCACCCCTCCTTCACTCCTTTACTCACCCATCCTCCTCCCCTACCTCCCTCCCTCCTTCAATCCTACCTCTCTGTCTCATACTCCCATATCCTGGGCCTTCTATCCCATCCCATCCCATCCCATCCCTTTCTCTCCCTTCACCCCTCACTCGACCCCCATACTCTACCGCCCATTGGCTGTAGACGCTCACTCCCCCTACACGCTTCCTGGTTCCTCTTGGGCTGCCCCTATCGGTCCCTGATTCTCCCTCTCTCTCTCTCTCTCTCTTTCTCTCTCTATCTATCTCCCCTTCCCCTACACGCTTCCTGGTTCCTCTTGGGCTGCCCCTATCGGTCCCTGATTCTCCCTCTCTCTCTCTCTCTCTCTCTCTCTCTCTCTCTCTCTCTCTCCCCTTCCCCTACACGCTTCCTGGTTCTTCTCAGGATGCCCCTATCGGCCCCCGATTCTCTCTCTTTCTCTCTCTTCCCCTACACGCTTCCTGGTTCTTTTCGGGCTGCCCCTATCCGCCCCTGATTCTCTCTCTCTCTCTCTCTCTCTCTCTCTCTCTCTCTCTCTCTCTCTCTCTCTCTCTCTCTCTCTCTCTCTCTACTTCCCCTACACGCTACCTGATAGGCTGCTGCCCCTATCGGCCCCTGATTCCTCCTTCCAGGGAGAAGAAAAAAAAACAAACTCATACATGTCGATGATTCTTCCTTCTTGTCCCCCCCTGAATGAAAAGAAAAAAAAATCCTCT
>BOPN01000489.1:192500-195000 GCA_017312705.2 Penaeus japonicus
TAAATCCACTGATACACTGATCCTTTACACGCTACACCACACGACCACTGGCATGCCACCTTATCACACATACATCGGTGGATCACCTCACTAACTCATCCACAAACCATATATTAAGTTCCAGACCGGGCCCAGCAAGAACACGCAACCCCTCACCCCCTAAAGCCTCATAGGCAACTGAGGGAGCAAGCGTATGTGAGCAGCGACGCGCGGACCGCGGTCCCAAGCCGCCGCCACGCGCAAAATTCGTGGGGCTCGGTCCCGCCAATGGGAATACGTCGCATTTTTTAAATTATATCTAAATTACAAACGAACTCAGCACAAAGTTGTGTCCTCGGCGAGAAGATGCTTGTCTGCAAGACCCAATGATGTGACTGAACTTTACTTTCATCGGAAATTTACTTTTTAATTTGATTATTTCCGTGTAATGCTAATGATATTGATTACAGACGGTAAGTTTTGCCAAACACGAAATTTATTGAGAAACTAATTTTCAAATGACACTCTTGTTTGATGGCAACTGATAAATAGTCAAAGGAGTCTCGAACTTCCTCTGAACTAGCCTCTGTTCAGAATCGCGTACTGTAGTGGCCTGGATATCTGGTAGGATGGGACAGAAGGTGATATGAATGGATGCAGGAAAGTGCACATAGACGCACACGTGAACGCACACAAGTGGTATACATGATGTTTCTGATTTATGGAACACCTGTGGAAAGGACGGGCTAATTGACCTAAATACAATTATTATTTTTTTCGGAAATATATGCGTTCCAATTAATAATGAATGCTAATATACATGTTTTATTACACATCACAGATAGCACATAAAACTTTGTGAAGGGAGGTGCGCGAGATTATTTGACGCCAATAACTTATATCCGCTTCCAATATCTCTCTCTCTCTCTCTCTCTCTCTCTCTCTCTCTCTCTCTCTCTCTCTCTCTCTCTCTCTCTCTCTCTCTCTCTCACTCACTCTCTCTCTCTCTCTCTCTCTCTCTCTCTCTCTCTCTCTCTCTCTCTCTCTCTCTCTCTCTCTCTCTCTCTCTCTCTCTCTCTCTCTCTCTCTCTCTCTCTCTCTCTCTCTCTCTCTCTCTCCCTGTCCCTCACTCATTACAGCCCGCTTTCCCTGTTAAACTCTTTTCTCCCTCTCCCTCGTGTGTGTGCGCGTGTGTGGTCTCTCTCTCTCTCTCTCTCTCTCTCTCTCTCTCTCTCTCTCTCTCTCTCTCTCTCTCTCTCTCTCTCTCAAACACACAGTAATATCTGCTTCACCAACAATGTGTCTCAGAATCTAACATGAACTGTACAAACCATTTAGGCATAGTTCCTTTGACTATTCATGTGTATACACTGTATATAGTATGAATAAACTTAAATGAAATCTCTCTCTCTCTCTCTCTCTCTCTCTCTCTTCCTCCCTTTCTCTCTCACACACAATAATGATGATAACAGAGATGTAAGTACCCATTATAAAATGTCTGTGGTGTTAGTGATAATGATTATAAAATATAATTTATGTTATTACTACAATACTGTTACTAATACTACAACTACTACTATCATTAATAGGAATAATAATAATAATGATAACAATGACAATAATAACGGTAAAACTAATCATCAAAACGATAATATAACATGCATATTAACATAAGCATGAACTTGATTAATATGATAATTGAAAATAAGGTAACAAATTAAAGTAGAAGCATTATGATGAACAGGAAATTAAAACGTTAATAAATTTTCTCCTAAAGTCATAACAATGGACCAGAAGGATTTAGCGGCTGGAGATCGTGTCTCTAGGAGACAGGTGGGTAAAAGCAACGTCGGTGGGTGCTGAATGTGGTGGGCGCCGGTAACTGGTGGGCGGCACAGGGTGTTTACTAGCGCACCGTCAGGGTAATTGGTTGATGTTCATGGGTGGGCGCCTCGTGGAATTTTTCCAACGAGATCGGAACTTGCAAGCGGGGGAGAACACTCGCTACAGGAAGATGGTACTTTTGCCTCGTTACCTCTTCCGTAGATTTTCTTAGAAGGTAACCTACTTGCAAGTAACGGCGGGTGAGGAAGGAAAGAGGGAGGAGAGGGGGTGGCGGAATGAAAGGATGTGGGGGAAGGGGGGGGTGGGGCATATTGGAAGAAGGAGGGACCCAGGGAATGAAGGAGAGAGAGAGAGAGAGAGAGAGAGAGACAGAGAGACAGAGAGAGGGAGGGAGGGAGAGAGAGAGATGGCGATAGACGGAGACAAACAAACATACCGAGAAAAAAGCTAAGGAAAAAGACATTTCGACAAGAAACTGTACAGAAACATGCAAAAGGCTATCGAAGAGACTACCAGACTACCAGAAAGACCAGAAGCAAGGAAGTAGTTAGGAGAACAAAGAGCAAGAGAGGCAGTACGTTAAAGAGACAGAAAGAAAGCCAGGCAGACAGTCAGGCATCACACAGACAACCAGTATCTGAGACGACAGAGTGTAATAAAGCTAAAAATAAAAGCA
>BOPN01000489.1:200000-205000 GCA_017312705.2 Penaeus japonicus
AAACCAGTTTCTTTATCCGGTCATAAATACCTCTCTTTGTTTGTCATGAACAGCATGCTTGACTTGTCTTTCCGTCGTCATGCATAGCTGTAACACAATCTGGTTCTGTTCCTCAATGCATGTCTTATTACTATCATTCCGCTCATGACAGCATCACAGCGGATACTCTGCAGAAATTTCAGATATACTAAAAATCTCCAAGACAATGTAATGCATGAGGAAACACCACATGCAAAATGCCATGCACGGCAGAACACCATCAGGACAACGCCATGCCTGGTTGTAGACCCCAGAACAATGCCGTGCATGAAAGTTCATCCCAGCACACAATGTCAAGCATGCGAGCTGCTGTGCACTGGAAATCTATAGCAGAACAAAAATACGAGATGTCATAACTGCCACCAGAGCAATATCAGGCGTAAAAATATATTGGTGTTGTGTACACCGCAGAACACAGCAACATAACCCTAAGCAAGAGAGAAATGATGTTTGCCTGCACTCCGCCAATAAACTACCGTGCATGGCAATAGATCACCGACACAATGCAATTCATGGCAGCACACCGATGGTAAAACACTATAGTGCTCAACACAGCAGAACGCTGAAATGCCCTGCATGTCTGAACAATTCAGAACTATCATGCAAGCTCCGAGCAGAGACTTGATCACCCGCTCCATTGTGATACTTACCGCATGGGAATAGGGCGCTGCTCTCACCACTCAACGCATTTGTTGCTTAGTTTCTACGAACGTTTTGCTGTGTTGCGAAGACTCTCGGTGATATTCGTGCGCTGATTATCATATCCACGTTTACAAGTTACTTTGTTGCTTGGGAATTTATGGTTGCTTTTGTTTTTTGTTTTTTTTGTTTTTTGTTTTCTATCAAGAGCGATCCCCCTGTTGAGTTTCCACCCATGGTATTCGTTGTTTAGTCTCCATTGTGGGTTTGGAGTGTGTCGCACTATGTTTTGCATTTGAGACATCCAAGACATCCCCGCTATGTTATGATGACTCTGGTGATTCGTGTCCTCACAACATATCTGCCTCGAGATTTGGCACCGTACACGGCTTTCAGGGGTTAATATGCTATATCTAGTGGCTGGGGTATACTCATTATAACCAGCATTTCAACTATGCAACGCATGTTATCCCGCTCAGTGTTGCAGCGCTTGCAGGTATGCGAGCAATCCTGAGTTTTCCCGTGCGTTAATAGGGCAGCCCAATTCTACACAGCTTAGCCGCATCTGCGCAAGGAACGGCCTCGGGGAAAACCATCAGTGACAATGTTATTACAGCAAAGCCAGAAATGCAATCGTCTCCACCGCCGCATCGACCACCATTATCACGAAAACTACAGCTAATGTCATGAAAAAGCATGCGAGACTGCGCCGTTATCACCATTTCTGTTGTCATTCCCGTAAGAGGAAGGGGGAGAGGGAGAGGGAGGAGAGAGAGAAAGAGGGGGAGGGGGAATGGAAGGAAGGAAGGAAGGAGAGAGAGAAGGAGGGGACGAAGGGAGGGCGGGTGAAAGGAAGATATATATATATATATATATATATATATACATATATCGATAGATAGAAAGATAGAGAGGGAGAGAGACAGAGAAAGAGAGGCGATACAATCTAATAAAAAAAAACGATTTATGATGCTAACTCATGACGGAAAATTTCCAACAAAGATAACAGATTACGGTTTCGAATTTTATGTGCACACAGCGAGATAACAGAGCAGAATAAACTCCGTAATACAACCACTCTGCAAAGGCTTCCCCGCCCCATGATGCATTGTCAGACTGCACTACAATAACGCGAAAAAAACTGCCATGAATCCTGTGCTCACTGAAGATGACGGAGGCGATCAATAAAGTGTATGTGTGTGTCACCGCGTTGTAACAAGGGAGTCTCGGGGAAAAAATCTTGCCTTTCTGATGTGCTCTCTCTCTCTCTCTCTCTCTTTCTCTTTATCTTTCTCTCTCTCTCTCTCTTTTTCTCTCTCTCTCTCTCTCTGTTTCTTTCTCTCCCCCCCTCTCTCTCTTTCTCTTTTTCTTTCTCTCCTCTCTCTCTCTCTCTCTCTCTCTCTTTCCCTTCCATTTACTCTTTCCCATTTCCTCTCTCCCTCTCCCTTCTACTATCTCTCCCCCTTAACCCTCTTCCCCTTTCCTCCTCCTCCCTCTCCGTCTTCCCTCTTTCTCTTCCTCTTACTGATAATGATCCACAGCGAAAAAGGAAGATAGCAAAACAAAAATCTAGATCTGAGAAATGGCGAATAGGAAAATACAGAGTACGAAAGAGATTAGAGGGATAATAATAAGGAGAAAGAAAGAAAAGGGACAAGTGCAAGGGAGAAAGCGCAAGACAAAGAGAAAATGGGAAGGGCGGGAAAGCAGGAGAGACGAATAGAAAACGAAGCCCATAAAATAAGAAAGATGGAAAGAGAGGAATGATAGGGGAATGTAATAAAGTGGAAATAACGAGCGAAGAGAGAAAGGAAAGGGGAAGATGAAATGAAGAGACAAGTGAAAAGGGGAATATGAAGAGGAAGAAGAAAAGACAAGAAAGCTAAGCATATCAACAGCGGTGTGTCCATCTATCTGTCTTTCCCTTCTCCCTGCCTCTCGTTTTTTTTTTTCTTTTCTCTCTCTCTCCCTCTCTCCTTCCATTCCCCCTCTTCCCTCTCTCTCTATCTCTTCCTTCTCCTCTTACAAGAATGACAACAGAAATCTCTCTCTCTCTCTCTCTCTCTCTCTCTCTCGCTCACAAACATACATACACAAGGGTATACCAGGTAGCCTCTCCACTCATTTCGTCATGGTTGGTTCTTCATCCCCCGAAAAAAAAACGCATAAAACAAAACACGGGAGAGAAAGAGAAGCAAAAAACCCGAGTTCGCCGCCTTTGTTCATCCAGTGTTTCATCCGTGTGTTTTCCCTCCGCGTTCCCTGTGGTGAGGCGAGCCGCCCTCCGAAGCCCCAGCCCGTCCGAGACACACGTTTTATTGCTGTTTATGGCAGGCGAATAGAGGCGGTCCTGCGGCTCGCCACGGCCGACCGCGAGGGACGAGGCGCCTCTCGGCTGCTCCTGCGACCTCTCCGCCTTCGCCGACGCCTCCCCGACCAACGGCAGTCGTGAAGAAGGGTCCGCCTCTGTCCTCTCGCCCTTCATGAACGCCGCACGTCACCGGTGGCTCTGTCATGACTGCGGTGGCCATTAGCGGTTATTAGCCCGAGAGGTATAGCGCAAACGGTGTGGTCGGAGTGATCACGAGACTGCATGGCTAGTAGTGCATGACTCAGCTGCTGTGGACGAATTTGAAAAGGTTGCCATGAGACTGCATGGCCGCCCCACCACGAGAAGACAAGGCAAGAGAAGACAAGGTTGAGCAGCTGAGGAAGGACAGGACTAAGTTGCCATAAAAGTGCATAGTTGGGATTTGCATGAGCTTGCATGGTCGAGTTGCCATGGAAGAGTTCATTACCGGCATCCTGTCGCCAGGGTAACAGAGGATAGTGCATGAATGAGAGCATCACGTGGTTGAGCTACCATGCACGTAACGGACTCTCTGAGAGGCAGTTAAGACATGATCATGCAAGCGGTCATGCATGTAAATCTGCAAGCAAGTACGGGACCCATAAGTGGATGGAGGAAAGAAGAGGATGGGGATGGGGGGAAGGAAGGGGAGGATGAGAAGACAAACACAAGAGGCGATAGAAAGAGAGAGCGAGAGAGAGAGAGAGAGAGAGAGAGAGAGAGAGAGAGAGAGAGAGAGAGAGAGAGAGAGAGAGAGAGAGAGAGAGAGAGAGAGAAACAAAGAAAGAAATAGAGAGAGAGAGAGAGAGAGAGAGATAAAGAGAGGGAAAGGGAGAGAGAGGAAGAGGAAGAAAGAAAAAGAAAGACAAATAGAAAAAGAGCAAAATAGGCAGAAAAAAGAGGAACCGACGACACAGCGAAAGGAAAGGGAAGGCTACTAATCCGTTCTGCTGAACAGGATTTCGCTTTTGTGCCATCGACGCGACCGCACTGACGTAGCCGAAGACACAGGCGAAGGGAGAGGAAGGAAGAAGGGGACGAAATGGGATCAGATGCAAGGAGGGGAGGAGAGGGGAGAGGAGGGAGGGTAAAAGACACGAAGGAAAATGAAAAGATCGTATAGGCAAAAAGAGATGAAAAAAATGCATATGGATATAACTTCGAAGAGATTGTCACTAGACGAGGAGAGACTCATAATAGTAATAATATGATTATAAATATGATCATAAAAACAACAGCAATAATAAGAAAAGATTACGACGAGGAAAAAAGAACAAAAAAAAATACAAAAAAAGGAAATAAATACACAAAGAACAACGAGCGAGTGACGCAACATGTTCGTAATCGTCTTCGGAGTCACGTGACTATTCTACGACTTCTAGTGGCGGGCGATCCACGGAGCCTCGGGGCGAAGACTACCTAGCACGCAGACTACCTAGTACTTCGACCTGTAGAGGAAGGGATGGAAGCCTTTCCTTCGGCGGAGAAAAGGTCAGGTGAGAGATGTGGCGTTCGCAGGGTTTGGAAAAGGTCATGTGTGATGTTTAGAGTCGCGTAAAGGTCGAATTAGGTGTGGTGTTCGGTGGTCAATAAAAGGTCAGGGTTACTACTCGTAATTTATTTAAGACAGTGTGTGTGTGTTTGTGTGTGTTTGCAATTTTGTTTGTTTTATGGGGCTCATAACAAAGAGAGGTCTAGTATGCTGTGCTTTGTCAAAGAGTTGTGTGGTCGACTTGATTGAGTTGTTACGATGACAAAAAATATATATTTCTTTTTTTCTAGTTTCTTTTGTTTCTCTTTTTTCTTGCACATTCATGTTTCCTTTCCTTTGTCTCTGTTTCCTTCCTTTATGCTTGATCATCGTTTTTCTTTCTTTCCTTTTTTCCTTTCCTGTCTCTCACCTCTCTCTCTCTTTCACCAAGCGTATTTCATGTATTTTTTCTTCTCTTTTCTCTCCCTCCTCCCTTTCTCT
>BOPN01000489.1:220000-230000 GCA_017312705.2 Penaeus japonicus
ACTCACGCGATATAAGAATCTACTGCTATTTCTGAGTTGCAGATCAATAACGCTTTAGATTATGTAAGCTTATGTGGCGGCCCACCTCCTGCTCCCACGTCTGTCTGTCTGTCTGCGTCTACTCGGGTCTGTGCACGTTTACCTGTTTACGGTAATTGTTTTCTGTTCTTATTATTTTTGTTTTTGTGAGGATGCATGTTTCCCTGCGGTCGTCGCGTGCATTTCGCGTGTCACTCTCTGCGTCTCTTATTTAGGGATACTTGTTTGAAAGAAAATGTCGCCAGTTTTACAATTGTTTATTCTGTATACTCTCTCTCTCTCTCTCTTTCTCTCTCTCTTCCTCTCCCCCCCCCTCTCTCTCTCTCCTCTCTCTCTCCCTCCCTCTCTCCCTCTCCCCTCCCCTCTCTCTCCCTCTCTCTCTCTCTCTCTCTCTCTCTCTCTCTCTCTCTCTCTCTCTCTCCTCTCTCTCTCCCTCCCTCTCTCCCTCTCTCTCTCTCCCTCCCTCTCTCTCTCTCCCTCTCCCCCCCCCTCTCTCTCTCTCTCTCTCTCCCTCTCTCTCTCTCTCTCTCTCTCTCTCTCTCTCTCTCTCTCTCTCTCTCTCTCTCTCTCTCTCTCTCTCTCTCCCTCCCTCTCTCTCTCTCTCTCTCTCCCCCTCTCTCTCTCTCTCTCTCCCTCTCTCTCTCCTCTCTCTCTCTCTCTCTCTCTCTCTCTCTCTCTCTCTCTCTCTCTCTCTCACACACACACACACACACACACACACACACACACACACACACACATCTATATATATACATATTTACATATTTACATATATATATATATATATACATACATATATATATATATATATATATATATATATATATATATATATATATATATACACACACACACACACACATCGATATATAGATAAACACACACACACAAACCCACCCACGCACACAGCATGTGAGCGTGCGTGCACACATTGGGGTCCGCGGCGCGTGTATCCCGGCGCCATGCGAGTGGGTCTCTCTCAGTGGACCTTGTTTCTGTGGGGAAGGAGAGCTGTCTGGCGAGGATCAATAAGACTCCAGGACAAGGTCAGGCGAGACATGAGGGCAAGATCGGAATAATATAAGTCATATATGCATATTGTTAGGCGAAATGGTTGGTTAGGGCTAGAGTCGTGGGAGTATGAAAACGAGGTCAGAAAGCGTGAAGGTCAAGTTTAAGGTCAGTGTTTAGAAGAGGGGACATGGTTTGCATTCGAGGTTAAATGAGCCCAATCTGTATAGAAAGGCTTATGATAAGGCATGTAAGGTCAAGGTTAGATATGAAAATCAAAGGCCAATCACCCAAGGTCAGATAGAAGAAAAAAAAAAGGCGAAACTAAAATCGTCAGAAATAAATGGGTAGTGAGTGACAAGGTCGGAAAAGGGAAGTGATAAGGTCAGAAGAAGGGAAATGGGTATAAACGCCGAAAAAGGTAACAGTGAGGATAAAGAAGGCCCGAGATGTTAACAAAAACCGAAACGAAGGCAAGGTCGAGTGAGCGAGGCTGCCCAGAATCACGTAAACTTGAAAACTTAATTTTAACACACTCGAACAATGGTTCAACAGCGTTTTTTCTTCGTCTTCTTCAAGGGGAAGCTATGTGTACCATGTTTTGTGGGTGTTTGCATCTGTGTGTGTGTGTGTGTGTGTGTGTGTGTGTGTGTGTGTGTGTGTGTGTGTGTGTGTGTGTGTGTGTGTGTGTGTGTGTGTGTGTGTGTGTGTGTGTGTGTGTGTGTGTGAAACATGCTGAATGTCATACATTACGAATTATTTGGGCAATAATGTCTATGTGCCATTGTCAGATACGTATACCTGTCATGTATATGCAACGCCTGTCAGGAACGATCCAATATTTTCTTCGGGTCTATTAAAGTTATTAGTAAAGCTACTACAATCATAGTTATTGTCTCGACTCGCGCTACCCAACACCACCTTCACTTCTGGATAGGAAAACCGACACCAATATCCAAATACCTTTGCTAATTTCGCAACAGTGCCAAAACCTAGTGTCATGCCAGTTACCACCTGCACCACCGCTGCCACTCCTGCATTCCCTAACACCACGGACCGCCACTGACACCAGTGCTACTAACAGCAAAGCTAACACCGCAACGGTTCATGCTATCACCACCACACCACCAGCCTTAACACCGATCAATAGGTAACCTACACTCAACGGCCTTGGAACTTCCCTGTCCCTCCTCCCTCTCCTCCAAATCCCCTGCCCCGCCCTCCCCCCCCACCTCCCACACCTCTGCGAAACGCCCCCACCCCCACACCCACCCCCACCGCGCCGGCTGGCACCAGACCCGGAGCCACTCTGTTAGTACTCAAAGCCTGGCCCCATTGCACTGACGCCCCTACATTGGCACCAGCCCATAGTCCCCTCGTTGGCACCTCTACAGTGGCACACTTCCTTTCAACCTTCACATTGGCACCGCCGTACTGAGGAATCCTTTCAACTTCCTTTCCTGTGGCCTTGAATTGGGGATTGCCACTGTCATTCTCTCTCTCTTTCTTTCTCTTTCTCTCTCTCTCTCTCTCTCTCTCTCTCTCTCTCTCTCCCTCATCTTTTTGAGGTGTAAGTAACCATCTGTCTCAAGTCAAAACCAAGTCCCCCTCCCCTTTCTCTCTCTCTCTCTCTCTCTCTCTCTCTCTCTCTCTCTCTCTCTCTCTCTCTCTCTCTCTCTCTCTCTCTCTCTCTCTCTCTCTCTCTCTCTCTCTCTCTCTTCCTTCCTCCCCTTTCTGTAGCTTAATCACTTGTGCGTTTGTAAGTGAAGGTGTTTGTCTATCTGTAGGTGTGCACGAAATGCTAATATCGGGCTACCTGGCATACAAATAAGCAAGACTTCATGTTAAAATATTCTGTTCATACTCAGACGCAAGTGCACAGTATGCAAAAATGCGTACAAGATGTGTGGATCGCTGAATAAACTCACTTTACATACATAAATATATGTATGTATACATGCACACACAAAACACAAAAAAAACACAAATAGACAGCTAGTTAGATATATTAGATATATAGTTTAAAATCAAATCTAAAATACTTCATATTCAAATTCCATTAATGAATAGCTGGTGGAAAGGAATGCAAAGAGAAAAAGATAGAGAAAGAAGTGGAGAAAGAGATGTATGAAGGAAAGGAAGATACAGAGAAGATACAGAGGAGAGAGAGAGAGAGAGAGAGAGAGAGAGAGAGAGAGAGAGAGAGAGAGAGAGAGAGAGAGAGAGAGAGAGAGAGAGAGAGAGAGAGAGAGAGAGAGAGAAAGAAAGAGAGAGAAAGAGAGAGAAAGAGAGAGAAAGAGAGAGAAAGAGAGAGAAAGAGAGAGAGAGAGAGAGAGAGAGAGAGAGAGAGAGAGAGAGAGAGAGAGAGAGAGAGAGAGAGAAAGAGAGAGAGAGAGAGAAATAGAGAGAGAGAGAAATAGAGAGAGAGAGAGAGAGAAATAGAGAGAGAGAGAGAGAGAGAGAGAGAGAGAGAGAGAGAGAGAGAGAGAGAGAGAGAGAGAGAGAGAGAGAGAGAGAGAGAGAGAGAGAGAGAGAGCGAGAGAGAGAGAGAGAGAGAGAAAGAGAGATAGAAACCATGATTTGGCAATCTTGCAATGACTGCTGTGATCGATCTGCCTCCCACCGACCCCCCCCCCACACACACACACACGCCTCAAAAAAAAGAAAGAAAAAATAAATCCGGTAAGTAATAGCTAGCAACAGTGACGTCATAGGGTCAGAATCCGTATCAGAGTTAGCAAAATGTTCCTTATTTGGTCATTCCACCTTTTGTTAGGAATTGTATGTATTGTCGTGTGGTGTTACTTAAATGCAATATTGCTCGAAATTCAAATAATAGGATCTAATAAACTGATGAAATAGATGATAATAATAATAATAATAATAATAATAATAATAATGATAATAATGATAATGCTAATAATGATAATGCTAACAATAATAACAATAATGATGATGGTGATGATGATGACGATTATGGAGATGGAGGTGGAGATGGTGATGATGATGATGAACAAAAAAAAAACAAAAAAACATACATAAACCGCCCGTTAGTCCACACAATAAGAGAACTATCTATATATATATATATATATATATATATATATATATATATATATATATATATATATATATATCTTCCTATTCAATCGCTTCAGCAAAACATATCTAATACCATGATTTGATTACATATCTTTCACATAATCTCCATTTACGACTTGGTTTCAGCTCAAGTTGAAGACAAGTTAACACGGATTCGCCAACTACTTAAGTCTGAGGACAAGTTGGCGAGGATAGGTACGTGTGTATGTGTGTGTGTGTGTGTGGGGAGGGGGGGGGGGAGGGGTGAGTGAGTGCGTTGTGGGTGGGTGTGGGGTGAGTGAGTGCGTTGTGGGTGGGTGTGGGGTGAATGAGTGTGTTGTGGGTGGGTGTGGAGTGAGTGCGTTGTGGGTGGGTGTGGGGTGAGTGAGTGCGTTGTGGGTGTTTCAGTGGGTGTGGGAGTGATGCTGGTGTGAGGTGTGGGTGTGCTTCGCTGTGGGAAGGTGTGGGAAGGTGAGAAAAGGTGGTGGATGGGGAGGAAGAGAGATAGAGAGAGGGAGAGGGATAGGGAGGAAATGAAGAGGGAGAAATAAATAAAACTGATACAGAGAGAATGCGAGCGAGAGTGGGAGAGTGAAAGTGAGAAGGGGAGGGAGAAGGAAATGAAAAGGGAAAAATAGAAAAAAACTGAGACAGAGAGTGAGAGAGAGAGAGAGAGAGAGAGAGAGAGAGGGGGGGGGGAGGGAGAGAGGGAGAGGAGAGGCGAGGAGAGGAGAGAGAGAGAGCAAGAGAGAGAGAGGGAGAGGAGAGAGAGAGAGAGAGAGAAGGAGAGAGCCAGAGCGAATGTTTGTGTGTTAGTGGCATGCGGGGGATGGAGACGCAAGGGGAGGGGGAGGGGGAGGGGGCGGAGGGCGAGGAGGGGGATGTTGATCTTGTTTGAGCACTCTTTGTCCGCTCTTTTCTGTCGTCTCTCTTGGTCCTTGTCCGTTTTTCTCTCTTTAATGACATCTGTCTTCTTGCTCTGCTTCGGGCCACTCTGCGGTTTGCTTGTTTGCCGCCCGTTTTTCTATTCGCTTGTCATCTTTTTGTCCTTGTTTCTTCCTTTCTTCCTCTCTCTCTCTCTCTCTCTCTCTCTCTCTCTCTGTTGTATTCCGACACATTAAGCATCTATGATTCTGAATAAGCATAGAGCAAAATACTAAATGGATAGTAAGACCTGTGCAAACGAATGCGAATGAAAAGGAAAAATGAAAACATAGTCTGCAAGTGGCAACAAACTTCTCTGCGGAATTCGAGGCAATATTTAAAGCAGCGGCGGCGATTTACAACAGAAGTCCTCGCTCAACTGAAATGTATATTTAGCATTGATGATTTTTCTGTTGGGTCCTTGATGTCACCGACCTCTCCATGACGCAAGAGTGTGACGTAACTGTGACGTGCCGGGATGTGGTGCCGCAGGAGGCGAGGTACCAGCACGTGGCATTTACTAAATTTAGCTGCGCGGCCACGTGTGCGTTGACACTGATCTGTTGCTTGCACGAACCCTGGCCATATAGTCTGGCTGGCAATGTCGCCTTGACAATGGCACTCAGACAGCCTTCCTTACTCGACGCGCTCTGGCCTTGGCAGATTTCACCCTGTCACGTTTGCCTTGGCACCCTCACTCACCCTGGCATAGTTACCCTGGTAGCCTTACCCTCGTAGCCTCACCTTGGCACCTTAACCCTGGCAGCTTCACCCTCGTAGCCTCACCTTGGCACCTTAACCCTGGGAGCTTCACCCTCGGAGCCTCACCTTGATAGCGTCACCCTGACGGATTCACCCTGGCCTTAAGATGACAAACAAAGATTGTACGAAGACCCAGTGACGTGCGTGTGTTCTCCGGGCATGCAAAGGTTACACTTCCTCCCGAGCACACCCGAAGCACACCGTGGTACCATTATTAATACTCATTACCTCAATTCTCATTTTATCTGACGGAGGAGATAGCTGATATCGCCCGATAAGTGTCCTGTCGTAGGGATTACACGTGGGACGTGGAGGAATGAGGGAGGGTGGACGCGACAGAGGAGAGATATTCGAGACGGAGCGTGTGAAGTACGGTCGGGAGAAGATAGAAGAGAAGGGAGGAGATAGGCAAGGATGGAGAAGAGTAAAGACGAGGAGGTGGAGGAGGGAATAAGAGGAAGAGGAGGAGGAGGAAGGGGGAAGGGAGGAGGAGGAGGAGGAGGAGGAGGAGGAAGAGGCGGGAGAAGGAAAGAGGAGGAAAAAGAGGAGAGAGAGGAGGAACGAGAAATGGGAGAAGGAGGACAGGGAGGAAGAGGGAGGGGGTAGGAGGAGGAGGAGGAGGATAAGAAGAAGTAGAAGAAGGAGGAGGCTATAGATCAAGAGAAATGAATGAACAAACCTTTTGGTAAAAGGAAAAAAACAAAAACAAAAAAACACGAAGCATCTATGCCACCTGGCAGCTTTTCCCCAAAGGGCCGTAAGTCCAACATTAATCCTATGCTTAGTTCAACCGACAGTCATAGTCTTCTGTCATTATCTTCCATATAAAACACAACAATAGTCACCGGCAAAATGCTCATGTTCTTGGAAACACATTACACAGTTTCTCGTAACCATTTGTCTTACGTTATGAAGAGAAATACTTCTGTTGTTATTACCGAGAGATGAGCAGAAAATCCTCCTCTGGAACAAAGTAATGAGGCAGCGAGAGCAAGAGAGTGCATGGCATTTAGGATTATTTTGGCATGATGCCATGATGCCAGGTGTGACAAGCAGCCGTATCGACGCCATTGTCACCTTCGCCTCATCAGCACATGGGAACGGTTATCACCTAATCGTATTGTTCCCATCACTTTATCAGTTTAATGATTATGTCATCAAAGAAAACTAGAAGCTTTTGCTACGAGTGTTGAATAATTAATCCAAGGCTGTTCAGACTAGAGAAAATGATAAAAGGCATTTGTGTATGATCCTCACTGAAGCAAAGGCGTGACGTCAGCTGTCTCGTATCGCATTCTGTACATGGAATTTGTAAACAGGAAAAGCTAGTGTTCCAGTGAAGACACACACACACATATAGGTCAACAGACTTCTGAGGGGAGACGGAGGGGCACACTCCCACGATGAACCGTCGGGATCAGTCAGCTGACGTAAATGATATAAGAACCCCATTATCTAACTAGACGTGTCTACATTATCTTCAAATTACAGTGACATTGCACCGATTCCTTGCAATAAATCCGGAGAATCCAGAGACCACAGGACATGACCGTCTCCCATATCCATTAGCAACATGAAATAATACCCACGAGGGCGTCATCGCCAAGCAAGAGTCGACTTGTTATCTGAGATATCTTTTGTTGGCTTCCGTGCCCTTCTCCTTGATGTTTTCTTGCTTTAGTTGGCTTCACTGCTACGTGTTCTTTACGTGTTCATATTCAACGAAAGATAATATAGTTTACGTGAACCAGATACTGAAAGTTACTTGTACATTGAACTATCAAAACGTAACACATTTACGTAATAAAATGCTACTTAGGCAATGCTGATCCCTCTGTCTTGTAGCTGTTGCAGTCAGTCACATAAACTATATGCTCTACAATTTATTGCCTTGCTTAGACAAGATATGCCGTGAGTGTGCCTGTCACATAGAGCGTTGGTCAATCAAAGGGATGTGTATAAGTCAGTCTATGTGCCATGGTGTGGTAAATATATCACATCATTTGAGTCCGTCTGTTAGTCGATCATAACGAACAGGCCAGCCAATATGTCACTCACGCATCGCAACCAGGTTAGGCGATGTGTCAGTAATAGTTGATGTACCGAACTGGCCATGTTCATGACGCTGCAGTGTGTCGCTGTCGTTGCCATGAGCGATATGAGCGACACGTGGGGGTGTTAGACCAAGCACAGTGCCACTTGAACCTTCATTCATATTTCTTTTTTTAGGGGGTAACAGCTGGTCATCATCATGTTTCGTATTTATATGACTAGCCTACCCAACTCATGTCTCAGCACTGATTCGAGCAACGCTGCAATTATTAGCCAAATACGGTCCTCGCCACACCAACGCTAGTGAAGTAATGACGGTCACATTCGCTACAAAAATCATAGAAAACATCTGCCTGTTGCACCCCTTCACAAATAAGTGTCCGGCTCCCGATTAAGAGTTGATCCGCGAAACCAAAACTTTCCCTTTACGCATTTATTGACCGCGAGATAGTTGCAAATTGCGAGTGTCAACACGAGTAGATTGGCTCGTCATTCCCGCAAATATACAAGAGAGGTAATGATCGCCGCCAAACGAATTAATTCGGGGATTGTGGTTGTATGATGTGAGCTTGAAAAGGTTCGATTCAACCACGCGTTTAATAGCTCAGTAGGGAGTGTATCTTTATTTGTGGATTTTGGAAGACTAAAGTTTTCGCCGCGACAAACTATAAATCGCCATTTTCATTAGACACTCGAGTATAGACCAGAGGGAGGAAAATTAGCGTGAGGGGTGATAAACTAAATTTTGTAAAGCGATATCCCCGAGGCGTCACGTGCGTCCGCAGTACACAAAGATTTTCCAGCTGCTGCATTGCCACCATCACCAAGAGAACGCATTTATCATATACTGAACAACCCCGGCGTCAAACAAAGTACACCAATAATAACATATAAAACAGACACGGAGCTATTCATCTATCCCACAAAGCACCATTCTGCAGAATATATCGACGTGGTAAAATTAACCGAAAAACAAACGGTGGGAACTTTAAATGGCCCATTGAAGGGATCACTAATATAATGGAGGGGTAACTGGGCAATCACCTATTCTGAACAATACAATAATTATCATTGATCTGTCCTCTGTAATAAAACTCTCAACCCATTGTGTTGATTTTTAAAGGTTCATGGACATAGACATATTCGTTAATTAAGGATAATAAAAATATAATCCACCGAAAGAAGTCAGCCATGACGGGAGAGGCGAGTCAAAAGAAGGGAAAATTGAGGGACAGGAAAGCCGCCGGTCGGACAAGGAAAATGTTGTAGGAGTCGGGAAAATGGCGATAAAAACCGAAAGAGACGAATGATTTTCAACGATGAAGGAAGGATAAGGAAAGAGAAGCATTGGGGTAATGAATACGTTTGGAGAAATGGAAGAAAAAAGTAATAGCGATCGTAAAAAGAGAAATGGGGAGGGCGGGATAGGGAAGGGAAGGGAAGGGAAGAGAAGGGAAGGGAAGGGAAGGGAAAGGAAGGGAATATAAACGAATGGAATAGGAAGGGAAAGAAAGGTTAGGGCAGTTAAACAAACAAGCAAACAAACAAAAAGAGAGGCGGGAGGTGAATGTGAGAGAGAGAGAGAGAGAGAGAGAGAGAGAGAAAACGAGAAAGAAAGAAAGAAATAAGATACAGAGAATGCTAAACAAAAAGAATCACAAAGACGGAAAGACAAAGTGAAAAAAAAACAAAAAAACAATAAATAAAGATCATAGACCATAGCAACTCAATTACGACGAAATGAAATTCTCCTTTGTCTTCGTCCACGCCCCAAACCCCGGCAACATAAACCGCCTGGTATTACAAGGTCGACAAGTTAATATTTATACTATTGATCCCTCAGCACTTTCTTTTCCACTTTTACGTGAGACCTGCCATTATCAAGGCGGTCGAGTATTTGTCTTGCCTTATCTCTCAAGGATCTGCATTCTTTTCGTCTTTAATGTAGTTCTTCATACGTTTCATGAGGCATTCCTTGCGTTCCTGTGATGTGACTCCTTGCCTGGGTTGTTTTCTTCCTCTCTCTCTCTCTCGCTCTCGCTCTCTCTCTCTCTCTCTCTCTCTCTCTCTCTCTCTCTCTCTCTCTCTCTCTCTCTCTCTCTCTCTCTCTCTTTATCTATTTTCCTCTCTG
>BOPN01000489.1:237500-240000 GCA_017312705.2 Penaeus japonicus
TGCTGAAAATATCAAGGAACAAATGACCCGTCACATGTCCTCTGCGATCCTGCAACTCTCCTAGTTAATTGGATAATGAGTGGACATAAATTATAAGTAAATTTGGGAGACAAAGCCCGCAAAATTATATGATTTATTCGTATAGTGACTCGAGTGCACTAAAAAACCCAAGTGCTTTCATACAAGCATCTCCTGTGCGCCTCACGCTATTCTGTCGTCCTCCCCTGATGCATCATGGGAAAATTACACCTCGCAGGAATCTCCCACGGAACTCATAGTTGTAACAGCGGGATAAATCGGTATAAACCTCGTTCTAGAAACTGCCGCTAATACGATAACAGAGACAAGGAGGGAATGGAGGGAATCCGGCCAATCGGATAGGAAAGAGCGAGGGATTACAAGAAGAAAGAGATATAACATCGCTGGTGATTACTGGTCCCGCACCCCACCCAGGGGACACACGGCCAGGGGTGAGGGAGCCTAAATATAACATGCTTTGTTGAAAGGGGTTTTGGGGGTCTTTTACGAATCATTATTTCATTACTGATGAATGAATTCAATCGTCATCAATGGAAAGCCAACCGGGTGATGCACAATTACCGAAATAATCGAGAAAATGCTAAGAACAAATGGCATGTAGGTGAAGGGCCTGGCAACTGTCCCTACAACAGCTGGGTAGCGGCAGGACCTGAGAGTCTGGCCGTGTTGTGGTGTAAGACGTGTGGCCGCTCCATACACTCCATGCCTCGACTGTGCCGTCAAGGTTGCAGGGATAATGCACAACCTTGGACGTACGCATACCTTGACACATTCGGAAAGAAAACATTCAGAGAAAAGCACAGGCAAGGCATGTTAAACTGACAAATGGAATATGTTAAAACAACGACACCCAGAAAAAAAGAATATGACAACTGCAATTTACGACACACGACCTGTGAATAGCACCAGAGGATGCGACAGGCGTATGGAATTAGGGAATACGCTGGCTGTTTCAGCTCGAGGCACAAGCTCTGTGGCATGGACTACCATTCGAGCACTTACCACACCCAAATGCAAGAGGAAAGGGACACACGAACATCTCCGGCATACGTGTCTGCGGGGCATGTCCAAGCACACAGCGTAACGAAAGTACATGAAGCCCACGATCGTGATTTTAATGCAAAAGAAAGAGAGAAATAAAGAAAGAAAAAATGGAAACCCGGAAAACTAAAGGGATCATAACCGAAGGAGAATGAAATAAAAAGTCACACGAGAATACGGCGCCCTCAAACACGCCATACAGCCAGCGGAAACGGCAAAGCATGCATAATCTTGATGGGTAAATTGTTGGATAAACACGAGTTCAACAAAGCGTGCGTCACCGTCCATACACAAGAAGGGCGAGGGGCTCACGAAATGTAACTTGATGTTTGAGCTTCGTTTTATCTCCGAGAGGAACGGTCTCTCTGAGTGATGGCTTGCTAATTATGGTCATCGCTGCAGTTGGGGAGAAGGGGAACACTCTCACCAAAGCCGTATTTATGTACGTCATTACGTTCTTATCATGATAATAAGTTTTTTTTTTTTCATACACCGAATACATTTGAAAGCAAACTTCTAAAGATACACTGGCTGGCTACAATAGTCATGAAAAAGAGAGTGCAAATGGAGAAGAAAAAAAATAATAAAAAAGGAGGGAGAAAGGGAGATAGCAGAGGAAGATAGGGGGAGAAGGATGGTCGATGAAGGTGTTGCATAGAGAGGAAAGAAGATATGACGAAGGAAGAGATGCGCGAATGGACAATTTTGTACATAAAGTATAGTAGAAGATGAAGGAGGTGGGAGGCACAGAAGCAGCAAAGTAAAGGGATGAGACAGAAAGGCATGCTAGGAAGAGAGAAAAGGATAGAAAAAAACCGAAGGAGAGAGACGTTGGGAGAAAGCTGAGGCAGAAAGAAGCATGGAACGGCGGGTGAGGTGCGCGGCAGAGGTAAAAATGGGATGATGGCGGTCAGGGCTCATGGGGGTAGCGGATGGGTGAGGGATTTATGGGTGATGGGGAGAGTGAAAGGTTTGTGGGGGCCGAGGGGGGTGAGGGGGTGGGGGGGTGAGGGTTTTAAGGGTAATGGGTGGGTGAGGGAACGGGCCTCTTTACGACCCTCAACTGCCGTCATGATGCTGGGGATAAAAAAAGGAAAGAAAGAAGAAAAAAAGCTAGCAGGCTGGGGAGCTCCGCAGGGGGAGGGGCGGGGAGGGAGGGAGAATGGGAAGGTGGGGGGGGGGGGGGGTACTGGAAGACATGGAGTGAGCACATGGGGTGAGGGGAAGGGAAGGGGAGAAGAAAGAGTGACAAGAGGAGGTTCGCTGGGGTGAGAGGATGAGCCAACGGGATGCTGGGGAGCGGGTTGTGAGGAGGAGAATGGGGTGTGAGGAGGAGGAGGAGGAGGAGGAGGAGGAGGAGGAGGAGGAGTTAGGGGGAAGGGTACGAGAAGAGCGGAATGAGGGCAAGGGCAACACTACA
>BOPN01000489.1:265000-270000 GCA_017312705.2 Penaeus japonicus
AGTGAGGGGGGATGGAGAGAAGAGTGGAGGGGGGAGGGGGGATTGGGGAGGGAAAGGGGAGACATAAAGAGAGAGAGGAGGGGGGGGGGAGGGAAAAGGGAGACATAAAGAGAGGGGGGAGGGAGAAAGTGGAGGGGATGGAGAGAAGAGTGGAGATGGGAGGGAAAGAGGAGACATAAAGAGAGAGGGGAGGGGGGAGGGAAAAGGGAGACATAAAGAGAGGGGGGAGGGAGAAAGTGGAGGGGGGAGGGAAAGAGGAGACATAAAGAGAGTGAGAGGGGGGGGGGGAGGGAGACATAAAGAGAGGGGGGAGGGGGAAAGTTGGGGGGATGGAGAGAAGAGTGGAGGGGGGCGGGAAAGGGGAGACATAAAGAGAGAGGAATGGAGAAGTAGAGACATACGAGACAGAGAGAGAGAGAGAGAGAGAGAGAGAGAGAGAGAGAGAGAGAGAGAGAGAGAGAGAGAGAGAGAGAGAGAGAGAGAGAGAGAGAGAGAGAGAGAGAGAGAGAGAGAGAGAGAGAGAGAGAGAGAGAGAGAGAAAAGTTAACAGTGGGCAGGAGGAAGGTGAGAGGGGGATGAGAAACAGAGCTAAGATAAGACAGAAGGTGAGACGGGATGGAGGGAGAAAGTAAAAGAGAAGGAGGAATATGAGTGAGGGAGAAAAAGGTGAGAAGATGGGGAAAGAGAGAGGAAAAAAAGATGGAAGGGGGAAGGAGGGTGAAAGAAGAGGAGACAAAGAGAAAGAGGGGGAAAGAGAAAGAAAATGAGAGAGAGAGAGAGAGAGAGAGAGAGAGAGAGAGAGAGAGAGAGAGAGAGAGAGAGAGAGAGAGAGAGAGAGAGAAAGAAAAAGAGTGAGAGAGAGAGAGAGAGAGAGAGAGAGAGAGAGAGAGAGAGAGAGAGAGAGAGAGAGAGAGAGAGAGAGAGAGAGAGAGAGAGAGAGAGAGGATAAGAGGAGAGAGAGAGAGAGAGAGAGAGAGAGAGAGAGAGAGAGAGAGAGAGAGAGAGAGAGAGAGAGAGAGAGAGAGAGAGAGAGAGAGAGAGAGAGCGCAGGAGAGCCTATCTGCCCGCTGCTGGTGCTGTACCTATATTTGTACCTTGGACCTCGGCGTACATAGAAAAAGCAAAAGTCTCTTAAGTAATGCTGCTCACGCCGTGTCAGGTTCATGGGCCCCGAGGCGGTACTGGTTACCATTAATAAAATCCTTCACATTTCTTGCCTGCTGCCCACAAACAGGTTCCACAGTTTATTTCATTTAAAGAGTCATTGTACTGTCTGCGAGAGGTGTGTTTCCGTCTAGGCCCAGCTTGCCATCGCCGAGAGTGCCCTTATACCCGTGACATGTACAACACCCTCGCCCACGGAGGAGGGTACGTTCCTTCACATAATCATTATCACTTTAAATAAGGCCGAGTCGCTCCCCCAACGATGCCTAAGCGCCTCGCCACCGTCTCCACTCGTTTTCATTGTATTTCATATCATTTCTCTTTAAGCTTTTCGAAACGGCACGAGACTACTTCCCCGCCATCTTTTAGCGCCATGGAGGAACGTTCGTAAGAGAGAGCAGCAGAAAATAATGCCATATAGCCTTGGCGATCGGTGAACCCAACAAACAACATTTAGGTACGAATACGGGACGTCGAGGGTGCAATCGTTGTGATCCATCAACCTTCCATACTTCTTGTGCCACTGACCAATGAAAACCTTCCTCGCCCTTCCTACGCAGTTTCTGATTGGCCAGTCTTGGAGATTCCTCCTATGGGAGACGCTTAAAGAAGGGCCAAGGTGAGTCTCAAAAGTCGAAGTTGAATTTCCGTCTCGGGGAAGGAACACCATTTTTCGCTGAATAAATCGATATTCTTGGGAATTGCGAACATACAAACTGCAGGAATAATGTTTCAGAAATGATATTCACACTAAACTTTTACTTAACAACCCATAAGATTTCCATTCCAAGTAAACAGACCGACAAAGTCGAGAGTTCGAACAAAGAGATTACACCAGACAAAAAACTCAAGAGTCCTGGCAGCGTTCGTCTGCTGCGGTTTTTCTCCTCTGTGTTTGTTCATTTGTGAATCAAGAGCATTTGCGGACTTTTCTCCTTGCGGGACTTGCGTAAACCTTGTTAACCAGTATCAGTCGAAAGAGATCGGGGCTACTCGTAGTCACCCGTGTCATTCGCAGGGAAATTCCGTCTATGCTATTGGCAGGAAGAATAAACAAGCAGTGGGTTCCCGAGGCGACTCTCCCTCGCACGGCCTTTGTCCCGATGTTTTGAGTCCAGTCGCGGCTGCTGTTGCTGAGAACTTAGCTTGCTTCTTCTTTGCCGCAAAGAATCTTGATGGATTCTTATTTATTTTTTTTAACAGGAGAAAGAATGGGAAGAATACGGAAGTCTATGATGGAGACTTATGGAAGTATAATTACCAAAGTACTAGCATGCACAGACCAAAACTTGATGCAAGGCAAGATTAATTACTTGGGGCTTAGCTAAGTCTATAAGCTGCCGTATTACAGGTTCTATCAGACGTGGCGGTCTGATGGGGTCACCAATCTGGGCGTGGCAGATTCAATGCCTTGGAAGTCAGATGGGCTGCTGCCACGGACGTGCAGAGGACCAGTACTCTGTGCATGCCAAGTTAGAGGAATCTACAATAGGGTCATGAGACTTGTTCTCGTAAAAGGTATGTGAAATGGGGTTCCTACCTGTAACGAAGACAACCCTGCCTTGCTAGTCGTCGCAGAAACGGATTACCTTATATTTCCGTTGTATCTTGCTTATCCTATTGCCACCCGGTTTCAGGACATCAGCAGAGCGAAGAATCGTGTTGAACTTTATTCTCGCAACAAAGAAAGGCTAGCAGCCGCGTCAGAGAGCTTAGAAAATGACCTGGGAAACTCACTCATTCGCCCACACGCTGTCTGCTCACGTCGTGGGTTTTGTTGCTTGAAATTACTCCTACTTGGCTGGGATTCTCTGGGCGACGAGCGAAACATTCATCAGCTGATTCTATGGCCTTGACCAACGGAACGTGATATCAGACAACGCACGCGGTACTTTTAGGGTCTATCAGTACCCCGAGGAAATATCAACAAGTGTTTACGGTGTACTGGTACCTGCGGTCCAAATACGATGTAAAACTATCCAAATGCCGGGTATCCTCCGATCAAATTCATACGATTTGATGGCTTTAATGTGTATTTGCCTTGTTTACCGGTTTTAGGTACTCTTCAACAGTCGGCTTAGGTCGTAGGCGTATTTAAAGGTCTAGTAGAGCGCCATGTTTCGAGTGGTTCTGTCTTGAGAAGAAGTGGGCCCTGACACAAGTGCTGCGTAATGGCGTACCAAGTTCTTTAACAGCATCTCTGTGTTTGTTCAGTCCCTAGTACGTCCGGTAGCGGCTTTCGGTGTGCTATGTCCATCAAGAGTCTCTGGTGGCGAGGAAGAATGACAACAGTGTGTTGGTAATCGAGTGGATAGGAGGGTGAAAGGGAGGGGGGGAGAGAGGGTGCATATGTTCCTCCGGAAGTCATGCACATTGACTGCTCTATAATACACTCTTAGAACTCATATTTCATTACCCAAATATTTCACAAGAACCAAGCCAACTATTACGATTATCTGAAGGGGGAGAGACCGAAGCTCGGCGAGGGCTAAAAAAAAACGGGTAAGACTTCAGTGGCTCGTCACAAGACGGCTCGGCGTGACTCACAACCACTCTCGTCTCGCTCTCAACTTCGCAACCTCTAGACAAATCACGGCTTATGTAAGCGCGCTCAAGCACATACACGTTAACTCACACAGAAACTTTTAAATACGTTTACGAATACAGTTCTCCACGTTGTTTATAAACAATGGTCTCATCCACAGCTATAGGTGAAGGATGGATAGCATTGACGCAGCACAAAAAGTATGTTTTTTTCTGACCTCTTTGTCTGCCTTTTTTTTTTTTTTTTTTTTTTTTTTTTTTTTTTTTTTTTTTTTTTAGAATCTCAACCTTCGGTCACCTAAATGTGATAATTTTAGGATGTTAAGAATCTTTGACTATAGGCTGGATACTGTACAACGTTTACTACGTGAATTTTATATCATTTGTGGACAGTTTTTTATGCTTCGTTTTTCATTTTTTTTATTTTTTATAAAGCTCATGTTTTGAATGCAACAAGTTTGCAACAAGTTTCTTTGATGCCAGCCACCCTATTCACCACCAGTCATAAATATAGCCATAATCTCTAAAAATTGATAAGATGATATAAATACCTTATTGATTGATAACTGAATGGGTGTTGCTTGCGCTTACCACAGATAACCTTTTTAAGTCATAAAATGGCTTAAGTTTTTGAAAATTTCTCACCATTACTCCCTGCTTGCATGGCGCTATACTACCGTCACCACAAGAGTCATCATCATGTTACTGGATTATCATCCTCATCATCATTATCATCCTTGTTATCATCATCATCATCATCACCTTCACTACCAGTACCATCACCATTATCATAGTCCTCCTCTTCCTCACCAACGTCATCATCATTATCATAATCCTCCTCCTCCTCATCATCNATATATATGTGTGTGTGTGTGTGTGTGTGTGTGTGTGTGTGTGTGTGTGTGTTCACAAACAAAAGTAAATACGAAAAAGTGAATAATCACAAATGTTTATACTTGTAAATCATTAAAGGGAAATTGTTTATACTCATGAGGTTGTCAATCACCCTTCTACGTGTCACACTTCGTTATGTGGCCCGGAAGTGTCACGTAATGGCTGTGTCGAGCGACTCACGTGGACTTCCCCTGCCTTGGTGTGTGCGTGCGCCTGTGTACGCAATTGTTTGCCTCTCTGTGTGTTTGTACGTTGTTGTGTGCTGCCTCTGAGCCCCTTTTGTGGTCATGCATGAAAGGGCCTATCATTCTTTGTTCATCGAATTTTTACATTTGTTTCTTTGTGGTGGTTAATTGCTACGAATTTGAACAACTAAAAAAAATGACTTTTTGCGTAAC
>BOPN01000489.1:275000-282500 GCA_017312705.2 Penaeus japonicus
ACTGTAAATAATGCACAGGGCTACATTGCGTCTATTACCTTTAATCTCCAGATGGTATCTATACGGTACAGTCATCAACAGGTAATGTAAATGGGAAGAGAAGGGGGGACTCGATCAATTTAAATAACGCAGAGGTCCTTGAATGCTTCATGCTGACATCAAACATTATACCCAGCATCGAAGTGACGGAATGCAAGATGTCTGAGCAAAACGGTTTCATAACTATTCATGTATCGTCTAACAACGAGAAGCGTTGGCGTATTTAATTTTAGCTGAACGTGAAGGGAACGAATACCGTGTTACACAGAGTAGGTCTAGCTTCTCCAATGTGTCACGTTTAAAGGTCAGAGGATTAAGGACGACGGAAGGTCCTGTTACAACTCGGGAACAAGCGGCGGCGGAGGTCAGACAACTGGGCGAGTGTGAGGTCGCATGTTGGGTTCGTACCTTAGTGTTGCTTACGTCACCGGTCTGGCTGCCAGCTACAGGATGCCTCTCCCAGACAGCGACGGTCGTGGCGGGTACGGAAAATATGTGATGAAGCGGGAGTGGACAAAGAGTGTGTGGAGTAAACCGTCTTGACAGACAAGCATAAACACGGCATGGAAGACATCAATGCACAGCGCTACGGCAGTGTGAGGGAGGCGTACTTGTGTGTGTGTGTGTGTGTGCACGTGTTTAGGAATATTTGCTACCTGCGAGTATTCTAATGTGCGTGTGGAATAAATAGGTAGCGAGAGAGATAGATAGGGAAAAAGAGAGAGAGGGGGAGAGAGAGAGAGAGAGAGAGGAGTGATATAAGCGTGTTATAGATTGAAAAGCAGATTGCACGTTTTCTTGAGTCACCCCAACCGAAGGAGCTTATGCAAAGCGAGATTTTTCTCCAAGGTCTGAATAAGGAAATGCAATAAAAAATGACAGCACCGACATACATGCCAGGACAGACCGGGGGGAGGGGGAGGGGGAGAGGCAGCTCACCCGGGCTCGGGGAAGGTTGAGCTGCGTCATGGCTCTTCCTCCACCCACCACCTGTGCTGCTGCTCCTCCTTGACGACCTTCTTGACGTAACGCTCATTCATCGGGTTTTGCGTCACAGGCTCGCATCACGGTCTCGCTAGGCCATGGCAGTGCAACAGGGGCCCTATGATCTATCGAAGTGACGTGACCTAAGATGAAGTTAACGTGACACGACCCTTGGCTTCACAGAGCGAGCATAAGAAAACGTATCTTGATTGCTTTATTCGGGTTCATGTCATAATGTTAACTTTCACAGAATACTGCCACATATACATCATATTTTTAATAATTAAAGAAATCACCATCGTAACCAATTGTACTGTTTAATTAACAAAATTGAGCAACGGTCGACACAACAGGTAACTGTGCAAAGCATCTCTCAATTAATGATTGACAATGGCTGAAATAATCTAGAACAAAGAGAAAACCATCACTTAATTTTGGTAATAAACAAATTGACATGCACGGCAAATAATAAAAGTGGACAATAACAATTAATAAAAGAATTGGCTCAAAGAATAAAAATATAAAAAGAAACGAGCGAACAACATAATTCAACGAAATATGTCATGAACAAACAAATTTGCAATACACCGACTCGCTGTTTAAATAACAAATCACAGAAGTCACTTTACGTCAATATCCCCGCGTCACATCTGCAGCCAACCTCGTCATAACATGAGCAGCGTGGATTGGGCAAGAGATACCTGCTTTACGTGAACGGAAAAGGCTCGGGTAACTAAGGGGCATTTGTCAGAGGAGTGACGAGCTGCCAGGACCTCGTACATCATTTGATTTAATCGCGATGAGCACACTTAAATAGAATATTCTCTCATGTCAGCCTCGGGTGCGTATGAAGGCGGGAAAGAATGTGTTGGCACCGTCGCTCCTTAGAAGACACTCGACTTGGCACCGGCGAGTCGCGCTTGCTCGTGCTGGGACGCGATGCTCCTCTATCACCGACTCGTGTTCATATTATCATTATCGAATCAGCTGCGAAATGACAAACAAGGAAACCGGACGCATATGCCAACGCCCGCCCATATCCACCTAGGCTAGACATCACACCTGCACGCCCCCCAAGGTCAAACATGGGCGTCCATTCGATCACTCACGCAGGGGCGTTTTCCCTCCATACTCTCCCACGTAGAGCAATGTTGTACACACACGGCCGCTCCTCCTCCCGCCTCGTTTATCCATGGGTGTAACCGGTGCCTATGCCTCACCTGCCCTCAGCCACGTTTGGAATATTGGTAACCTCGGTGCGAAGATGGATGAGGGGGATACTCATAAAATTGGTCGGGGGCTTTAGTAAAAATGGCAGGCATGAGTGTAAGATGATATTCATTACGGAAATATTTTCATAATCATGGTGGATAGTAAAATAATAGTGGGAATCATGGTGCTGATATATACAATTAGTACGTTTTCATGATAGTACAGCTGTCACGCTTTTATTGTGTTCTTAGTCTTTGTAAAAATATACAAAATTGATGACGTTATCCATTTTGTTAATGACGGGAAGGTGATGCATAATGAAAGTTGAAAGTCAGCGTCATCATTTTCTCACGGGAAACAAAAGGGGAAAATAGTAAATGAGGAAGACGGAACAGGAAAACAAAGAGACTAACGGGCAGATTAATTCTATGGGAATATTTGTGCATGAATCTAATTATCCGTGCAGTGTGTATGGACGTGTGCGAGTGACAGATTTACGGCAAGGCAGAGGTGATAATTCATTTGTTTCCTCCAAAGTATAACAAGAACTCGCCCAACTCTCGAGTAATTATGTTGATGGACGAGGCATACGAGCGTAAAACATACTGTAGACCAACTGGCCTGACAGATTTATAGATCTAACTTACAAACCTCCCAAAAGAAGTCAGATATAAATCATGATTTGCGCCGATCTTCGAAACAAGAAAGTAAAAGTTAACCAACAGGAAGAAGACCAGAGGTAAATAGTTTATTAAAACAACTGACCGAGGATCAAGGTGAGATGTCGAGACCCCTTAACCCGGGAAGTCCAGACTAGTTCCCGCGTAAAGTTTAAAGGGACGAGATGCAAACAGTTACACGGTCAAAAAGCGCGCGCATGGCGGGGCCGTGGAGGGGCTGGGGGGTGAGGGAGGACTCCACTAGGATGTTGACCAGGATATGATGGGATGGGATGCTCTAACAGGATATTTGCTTCTAATAATGGCGAGGGTAGACACATGCCGCATTGGCGAGTTACTTGCGAGTTTCGAGTGAGTGAGTGAATGAGTGAGTGAGTGAATGTGTGTGTGTGTGTGTGTGTGTGTGTGTGTGTGTGTGTGTGTGTGTGTGTGTGTGTGTGTGTGTGTGTGTGTGTGTGTGTGTGTGTGTGTGTGTGTGTGTGTGTGTGTGATAGAGAAATAGATACATGGATAGATAGATAGACAAACAGAGAGAGAGAGAGAGAGAGAGAGAGAGAGAGAGAGAGAGAGAGAGAGAGAGAGAGAGAGAGAGAGAGAGAGAGAGAGAGAGAGAGAGAGAGAGAGAGAGAGAGAGAGAGAGAGAGAGAGAGAGAGAGAGAGAGAGAGAGAGAGAGAGCGAGAGAGAAAGTATGAGAGAGCGTGAAGCGGCCGGATGGTGTGTGTCTGTGACCTTGTTCAGGGGGCGTGTGTGTGCATGTGAGCGGCCGTGTACGTGCACATGCGTGTGTGTGTTTGTGTGTGAGTGTGTGTGTGTAAAGGAAACCTCTTAAGTGATTATGAATGAGCGTGGATGTTGCGTCGCTATACTAAAGGGTTCTTGCCAATACGTGTTTATGATGTCATGCATGTAGATATGATTTGTGGAAGTGGGTGTGTGTGCATGAGCGAGTGTCTTTTTTGCTAGTGTGTTTACAAAGGAATGCATGAATGTTTTTTTCTTTCTTTTTATCTTATTTTGACGAGGGTGCATGTTTGCTTGGGAAACAATCTGTGAACTTAGTCTTGTGCTTTTCGTAGAGAAATGTGTTTTGGCGATTTATATTTTCTTTATTTATTCGTCTGGTTAGACATTAAAAAATATATATATATTTATTTATATTTTTATTTAGTTTCATTATATGTAAGATATATGAGTATCTAGCATCACTATATTTTTTTCTTGATAGCGAAATTAAATGAATAACTAAAGACTATTCGTACATTCAGCACCAACCCACATCCTGCATTAGCGATCACAGTAACTCCTCCACCCACCCACGCCCCCCCCCCCCTGCCCCCCACGCACGCACTGTTTTTATCCCACCCACACCCCACAGTCTCCACCTATACTTTATTATCTCGCCCACACTCAACCCCCCATCCACCCCACCCCACCCCCACACCCCGCCCTTCCGCTCACGCCCACGTCATCATAATAAAGGCTGCCTCTCTTATCCAATGCCGTCGTAATAGCGAGAGTGCATATCCAAGAGGGATAAAAAGGATGCCGCACCCCCCTCTCCCCCCTTCCTCCACCCTGCCCACCAGCCCCCTCTCCATCCCTGCTCCCCTTCCCCTATGCCCTCTCATTCCTCTTCCTTCCCCCTCTCCCTTCTCCCTCTCGTCGCTCTACCTCCCTCCCCCTTCTCTTCTTCCTCTTCCTTTCACGAATGCTCTTTCATCTCTCTTCCTCCACTTCTCCCCCCTTCCTCTTCCTTCTCTCCGTGGTCTCTCATACCTCTTCCTTTTCTCCCCCCCCCCTCTTCTTTCTTCCCTCTCATCTCCCCACCCCCCCTTTCTTCGTCCTTCTCTCCATGCCCACTTATCTTTCTTCCTTTCCTTTTTCCTTCCCTCCATGCCCTCCCATCTCTTTTCCTTCCCCATCTCCCCCTTCCTCGCTCTTCCCTCATACCCTCTAGTCCCTCCTCCATCTTCCCCATTACCCCCTTCCCCGAAAATCCCCTCCTCCTTCCTCCATGACCTCTCTCATCCCTCCCACTCCCCCTCTCTCGTCTCCTCCCGCGTCCCTCTCCCCCCCGACCCCCCGCCCCCTTCATCCAATCCCTCTCATCCCTACTACTCTCTCCCCTTCCCCCTTCCTCTTCCCTTCCCCCTTCCCCACCCCACCCAGGCCAGTCCACTCCCCCTCCCCCCGCCCCGCCCCTTTCACCCAATCCCTCTCATCCCTACTCTTCTCATCCCTCCTCCTCTCTCCCCTTCCCCCTTCCTCTTCCCCCCTCCCCCTCCCCCCTTCCCCACCCAGACCAGTCCACTCGAGCCGAAATAATGGCCTCCTCACTTGGATCACGGGATCCAGTTAGCGAACCAGTCAGGCCAAGAAATTATCCTAACTTATCCATCCATCAATTACCACGAAGGATTAAAACCCCGGGATAACAGCGATTTGCTTTCGGGGATTGGCCGAGGGAAGGAGGAAGGGCGGTAGGGGATTAAGAGGTGAGAAAGGAGCTAGAGAGAGAGAGAGAGAGAGAGAGAGAGAGAGAGAGAGAGAGAGAGAGAGAGAGAGAGAGAGAGAGAGAGAGAGAGAGAGAGAGAGAGAGAGAGAGAGAGAGAGAGAGAGAGAGAGAGAGAGAGAGAGAGAGAGAGAGAGAGAGAGAGAGAGAGAGAGAGAGAGAAGAGAGAGAGGCAGAGACAGAGAGAGAGAGAGAGAGAGAGAGAGAGAGAGAGAGAGAGAGAGAGAGAGAGAGAGAGAGAGAGAGAGAGAGAGAGAGAGAGAGAGAGAGAGAGAGAGAGAGAGAGAGAGAGAGAGAGAGAGAGAGAGAGAGAGAGAGAGAGAGAGAGAGAGAGAGAGAGAGAGAGAGAGGGAGGGGGAGAGAGAGAGAGAGAGAGCGAGAGAGAGAGAGAGAGAGAGAGAGAGAGAGAGAGAGAGAGAGAGAGAGAGAGAGAGAGAGAGAGAGAGAGAGAGAGAGAGAGAGAGAGAGAGAGAGAGAGAGAGAGAGAGAGAGAGAGAGAGAGAGAGAGAGAGAGAGAGAGAGAGAGAGAGAGAGAGAGAGAGAGAGAGAGAGAGAGAGAGAGAGAGAGAGAGAGAGAGAGAGAGAGAGAGAGAGAGAGAGAGAGAGAGAGAGAGAGAGCGAGAGAGGGAGGGGAGAGAGAGAGAGAGAGAGAGAGAGAGAGAGAGAGAGAGAGAGAGAGAGAGAGAGAGAGAGAGAGAGAGAGAGAGAGAGAGAGAGAGAGAGAGAGAGAGAGAGAGAGAGAGAGAGAGAGAGAGAGAGAGAGAGAGAGAGAGAGAGAGAGAGAGAGAGAGAGAGAGAGAGAGAGAGAGAGAGAGAGAGAGAGAGAGAGAGAGAGAGAGAGACAGTGACAGTGACAAAAGATGTCAAGTGGAAATTGAAACAGAACGAGCGAGCTGGCTGAAAAGAAAGGCAAGAGAAACAAAGGAGAGAGAAAAAGAGATAGACGAAAAGCGGAGAGAGAAATGGAGAGAGGAGAGATAAGAAGAGTGAACAGAGAGAACAGAGAGATGAAAGATGAAAGAGAGAGAAAAGAATATATATATATATATATATATATATATATATATATATATATATATATATATATATATGTGTGTGTGTGTGTGTGTGTGTGTGTGTGTGTGTGTGTGTGTGTGTGTGTGTGTGTGTGTGTGTGTGTGTGTGCACGCACACACAGAGAGAGAGAGAGAGAGAGAGAGAGAGAGAGAGAGAGAGAGAGAGAGAGAGAAGAGAGAAAGAGAGAGCGAAAAGAGAGAAAAAGAGATAGAGAGAGCGAGAAGAGAGAAAAAAAAGAGAGGAGAGAGAGATAGAATAAAGAGAGAGAGAGAGAGAGATAGAGATAGAGATAGAGATAGATAGATAGAGAGAGAGAAATGTAAAGGGGTTAAGGCAGACGAAGGTTCACTTCTCCTCGTAGTCAAGTGGAATACATCAAGCACTTGAGACTTGCTGTTTGTTTGTTTGTCACTTGACCTGTCACTTAGCCACATTTCTCACCCAAAGAAGAGCCATCGAACGTCGACCACACCATTTTATGATGACAGAGAGAGAGAGAGAGAGAGAGAGAGAGACAAGTCGTTTCCGGTATAGGCCTACAAATCTCGCGAGAAAGTGCGTGGCCGCGAAGGATGATGAATCAGTGGGTCAAGCCACTTAGCGGATGAGGGTCGGCTTAAACGTAAGGTGTTTGGCTCAAGTTTATGACTAGTTACGTTGCGAGAGGATGGGATTAGTTGGCAACAAGGTTAGGCTGGAGGGCCTTGCCTGGCTGTGGATTATTACCCACTTCGATCCGCGCACGCTAACGCTCACTTGAAAGGACACTTACGCACGTATATGTACACTTAAATGCACGTGGATATCTACATACAAGTACGTGTACGCATAAACGCATATGTATATTCAAAGACACACATAGACATTCACACAAACACATATACACACATACACACACACACACACTCACACACACACACACACACACACACACACACACACTCACACACACACACACACACTAGCAAACACATAAACAAACACACACACAAGCAAACAAACAAACACACATCCTT
>BOPN01000489.1:292500-305000 GCA_017312705.2 Penaeus japonicus
CGAAAAGAAGATAAGACGTTTAGGACTTGCGATGTATGTGGGCAATTAAGATATTAAATAATTAAGCAGTGCTGTACAGTACGTCATTTTGAATTTAGTGCGAGAAGTGACTGATAGCACGACATTTCTGATAAAACTTGAGATAAAGGTTCTAAAAGAGAAGTAAGTAGGGTACATGAAATGTCAGAATCAGTGACAGGTGTTAGTTGAGGAATAAAAATTAACCATACGAGGCGAGGACAGACATGACGTAGAGCTTATGTAACAAGCTGTTCAGCCTGATGTAGTGTGAGACATCAAGAGGTTTAAGGAACTAATAGGCTAAGGGTTTATACAAGGGTGGAAATCAACTTCGAGAAGAGAAATGTGGGTGAGGCAAAGATGTCGTTTTTAAGTGTGGGGTTCATGAGCGGTTCAGAAAATGCTTGCATTTGTCTTATCTTATCATTGCTACTGATTTCAATTGTTAAGAACGAGGAAATATATTTCATAATTACTGTTGGAATGTCTTGCAAGGTTAGGCGATTATGTAAGATGTACAATATACCTAGGTCATTAACAAATGATGAATGAGGAAAGAACTTGTTTGAGAGATAAAGCAGTTAACAATCAGGCAAGAGGAAGCAAACCGGCAAATGCAAGAACGCAACAGCTGCGGAAGCAAGAGTCCAGTGCAGCACCGTCACTGCCACCAGCAGCTGGTCAGGGATACACAAAGGGTTGTGTGCCAGGTGGGACGTGGTAACAACCAGCTGCAACACCAGCCGACCGTGCTACCACAACGCACTACACACACACACACACACACACAGACACACACACACACACACACACGCGCGCACATACAAACATAAACACACACACATGCACACAAACATAACAAACATAAACATAAACATAAACATAAACACACACACACACACACACGCACATACAAACATAAACACACACACAAACATAACAAACATAAACATAACCATAAACACACACACACACACATACACACACACACACACACACAAAAGCATGTGTAATCGCATGATTACACCGCACAACCGCCATACGTAGTCTGTCCTTGTTACCTAACAAATTAAATTCCCGTGTTATCGTACCATGTGACAAAAGTGGCCCTTCTCTTTCGTCACACTGCCCTTGTGTGTGAACAACGCATCAAAGGAATTATCTCCTTTCTATTGAATCATCACGACGTTGTTTCACGGGCTTTGTTTCCTTGGTAGTTAGGAACATGTACCATTTTAGCGTTGCCATGGCTACCTGGAGGTTAATGGCTTGCCTGAGGGTATTATGGTTACCTGCGGTTACCAGTTTACATCTGTGGTCACCAAGTCTACCTTAGGTGTCTCATGTCTCTTCGATAGACTTACTGCTTCTTGCCACCAAGGTAACGCCTGGCCTGGCATTCGGTTGTCATGGTTACGTTATGGGGACCTTTATATGTTTCATGCACGATGGAGACGAAGCCAAAAGCCACGGTGTTCCGATGAGCCGCAGTTACCGAAGCGGTTTCGTACGTAATCTGCCAAGGCGCCTGCAATCCTTCACAAGTGGGGTAACAAGAAAAAAAAGGGATGTATTCGGGAGGAGGGGAGGAATCCGGCAGCGGGTGCAAGAACAAGGGTAAACGTAGAAAATAGAGGAAGTAAATGAGAGAGAGAGAGAGAGAGAGATAGGGAGAGAAAGAGAGAGAGAGAGAGAGAGAGAGAGAGAGAGAGAGAGAGAGAGAGCGCTTTTTGTGATCAAGCACTAAACCGAAACCGTTCAATTACGAACAGACATCAAACACGCAATAAACATGTAGTGAGTAGACAGCGAGCGGGTAGTAAACAGACAGTAAGCAGGCGGTGAGCAGGTAGAAGGAGAGGTGTGTTGGCCCGTCTAGTAGATGCGGCGGCCACACCAAGGGTGACGACCAGACAGTGAGTGTCTCAAGGCCACTGCTGGGAGAGAGAGGGGGAGAGAGGCAACGGGGAGAAGAAAGGGGACGGGGAGCGGGGAGGCAATGGGAGGACGAAGGGGAATGGGAAAGGAAGTGGGAGGGAGAACGGGGCATCAAGGTGAAGGACGTGAGTGTTGAAGGAAGGGGAAAAGGAGAGTAAAATGTGGAGGGTGAGACACGAAGAGAAAAGCTGCTATAGAGAGATGGTGGAATGGGTCACATAAATTCAACTTTAATGATTGGAAAGAGAAGGGTCTGGCTACACAGGAGCGAGAGTTCGGGACCAGACATGGCCGGGCGGAATAAGTGTTTAGGGACACGCAATGCCAAGTAGTTGTAGGGTTAGGAAATGTCTACAGCTGGAGACTGCGAGAAGCCGGTGGCAGGGAGGATGGATGTTACGGACATGCAGGGTTAGGTTAGGATAGGGCATACATGGGCAGGGTACATGAGGGTGCTAAGAACATGTGTGGTCAGGTAATTGAAGAGGTAAGGGCCATGCATGTCCAGGCAATAACCGATTAGGGATGGTCAAGCAGCGTAAAGGACTAGAGACACGGATGTTCATGCAAGACGACAAATCAAGAACCTGCATGATCAGGAAGTAAAGGGCCAGGGACATGCAGTGAGGTAGTTTAAGGGGTCAGGGATATGCAGGGTCTGTCTGATGGTCAAGAGACGTACACGGTCCATCGACAGATGACATTGGCAAACCCTCACACAGGTGTTGAATAATTCACAGCTTTCAGTACACCACGCAAGGGTACTGGACCCCACGGAATATTGACCTACTGCTGAGCCGGGGAGGCGAGGGTGGGGAGGAGCGCGGACGGAGGAAGAGGTAAAGGTAGGGACGGAGGGGAAGAGAAGAGAAGGAAGAGTGGGGAAGGTGGGGAGAGGGAACAGGAAGAGTGAGGAAGGTGGGGAGAGGGAACAGGAAGAGGAGGAGGAGCACGAGGAGGAGGAGGAGGAAGAGGGAGGGGGCGAGGAGGAGGAGGAGGAGGACGATGAGGAGGACGAGGAAGAAAATGAAGAAGAAGGAGAAGGAGAAGAAGAAGAAGGAGAAGGAGAAGGAGAAGAAGAAGGAAAAAGGAGAAGAAGAAGGAAAAAGGAGAAGAAGAAGGAGAAGGAGAAGAAGTTGGTGGAGGAGTGGGGAGGGAAGCGAAGAACGGAAGTGGAAGAGTCGGGAGGGAGGGGAGTAGGAAGAGGGGGAGAGGAAGAAGAGGAGGAGAAATAAGAATAAGAAGAAAAGGTGTGGTAAAATGAGGAGGATAATGAAGGATAATGAGCAGGAGGAGGAAGAAGAGGAAGAAGAGGAGAAGAAGATGGAGAAGGAGGAGGAAGTAAAGGAGTGGGGAAGGAGGGGAATGGGAAGGGGAAGGGGAGGGGTAGGGGAGGGGTAGGGGGAGGGGGAGGAGGAGGAGGAGGAGGAGGAGGAGGAGGAGGAGGAGGAGGAGGAGGACGACGAGGACGAGGAGGAGGACGAGGACGAGGAGGAGGACGAGGAGAAGGAGGACGAGGAGAAGGAGGAAGAGGAGGAGGAGAAGGAGGACGAGGACGAGGAGGAGAAGGAGGAAGAAGAGGAGTACGTTTAGGAAGAGGATAAGGAGAAAAATAAAAAGACGAGGAAAGGAGGTTTAGGGAGCAGTAGGAGAAGTAGTAAGAGGAGGAGAAGAAATAGAAGAAAGGAGGGAAGGAGGTTTAGAGAACAGCGGTAGGAGAAGGGACGCTAGCGTGAGGAGGCAGGGGGAGGTGGAGAAGGAGGCAGGTAAGCACTGTTTATTGACCATTCGTCAGGTAAAGTGATCACCCCAAGCCAAGGCAGAATTGCATTCAGAGCTCTCAAGACCGAACGAGGACCTGAGTGCTACCACAAATGACGTGTATTATAAAAAACAAGGTATTCCGGTCACGTACTGTATGTGTAGGGTGTGAGGATGAAAAGGCAAAGCTGACACACTTTTTTATTTTTTTAAGTGTGTGTAATATCAGACTAATAGATACTGCGCGTACCTTTACGTAAAGAAATGTGACAGGACGGGAAAGGACAGGTGTGTATGATTGCATGCCTCGGCTAGCAAGTGGTCTTAAAGACACACGTGTACATGCACACATGCGCGCGCACACACACACACACACGATATAGATAGATAGATTGATAGATATAGATAGATATAGATAGATATAGATAGAGATAGATAGGTATGCATGTATGTAAGTATGTATCTATGTATGTAACTGTGCAGTGAGGAGTGAATGTGGAGATGGAGTGAATTGCATATGAACAGCCTTGCGTGTCGGAGGCACACATGTGCTGCGTTTATGTGACATTTGGGGACAGCAACATACCTGGCCGCGGCGCTCTGGCTCTGTGCTCTGGGAACTCACCTGGAAGCAGAAAACGTACATTAATGATCGCAACAATCAATAGTACTCTAGACTATCAACAATACATGTAGGCTGAGTGACTGACTGACTACGCGGACGGGAGGCCGACAGGCAGGTCGCCCGTATGTAAATTATGGGATGACGGTCGAGCCGTTGCTGGACCCTGTCAATAAACATCATTTCTATCTCTTTTAATGCCGGAAACCGCGTTCATCGCGACAGCAGCAGCCATCAACGCAACGGCAGCAAACGCGCTAGCCGCGAGACTGCCTCTTCCGCTAAAAGTAACATTGATAGAGATTGTAGCATTGGCACTACAATCATGAGATAATTGCATAGCGGCACATTTGTCACAGCATAAAAACGGCAGAGAAAGAAGAAGAAAAAAAAGACAAAACATCAGACATCGTGAAAACAAACAAATCACTTTGTCATTATGCCAACATGGAACATATCTCTAAGATATTGCAAGCAACACCAGAGGGTCACCAACAGTACCAACATCGCCCCTTGATCTCCTCCTCACCACAGCATCAGCAGCACCGCCGTGGGCACATGTGCAGCATTACAGGCGTGCCGGCACGGTGACGCGCCGTGGAAGCAGGCTCGGACACAAACCTTTGGTGAGACGGCGTGCGCCACCCGCTCCCAATTGCATTATTGAACATCTTATAAATGTTTACTGCAACATCGAGGCACGGCAGCATGCCCGTAATTGTCCCACGGGACGCAACTGCCTCCATACTGAACGTGCACCGGAAGTATAAGACTCAGCTGTGAACACAACCGGTGTCACATTCACTCACCCGTGTAGACACTCGCTTACTCGCTTACTCACTCGTGTGCACTCAATTATTTGCTCATTTGCCTGTTTATGTTCTCTTTTAATGCTCCTTTTTAGTGTTCACTCACTTTCAACAATAATTATTCGTAATGCTATACAGGTAGGCATTAATTCATCATAATGTTTCCAATCATCTTAAAAAAAACTAATTACACAACTTCATTACTCTCTCTCTCTCTCTCTCTCTCTCTCTCTCTCACACACACACACACACACACACACACACACACACACACACACACACACACACACACACACACACACACACACACACACACACACACACACTAACTCGGTCACCCACGCCCGGACACCACCTCGACAGTCACAGCGGTTGCCGAGTTTGCAGCACAATAATAAGTGATGGCAGACGTCAGGGTACTGTGTAGCAACCATCGACCCTCCGCTTCCACCAGCGTTGTCACGGCCAGGGCTGTTTGCCACCACTAACTACTAACACAGCCTTGACACTAGGCGAGTTGCTGCCAGTATTTCCTCTGCCACTCCACCGTGCATTGTTCTAAGTGGCAACTGCCCAACGACCACTTCACACACTGCCGAAGGAGAAAAAGGGATAAGGAGGAAGATGAAGACAGAGAGAAACAAGGAGAGAAATAAGATAAAAGTATATCAGTGATAACAATGATTGGAAGGAGTGAAGGAAGGGGTAAATGGAGAGGAAGAGGAAGAGGGAGAAACTAGGGTATATAAGGGTCTAAAGAAAAACGAAAGTTGAGAAGAAGGAGGAAAGTATCAAGGAGGTTAAGATAAAGGGGGAGGGAGAGAACAGGGCGAAAGACTGACCACCCCATCCCTAAAACGTTAACTGGTGATGAAGTTACAGTTACAGGGTGATTGTATTTACAGCCACGTCCATTACAGTCCATGTCCCCTTTTCCTCTGGCAGAACCTCTAACGAAAAACACACACAAAATAAATACAGGCATACGCAGAAAAAGCTAAATATTTAAGATAACAACAATAAATATTTCTCTTTTCGCCTTGTGCACCTCGGCTGTATCGCCTGTAGACAGCGTTCCTACGCCCACACGACCCTCCCTACCCACCCACTCTCTCTCTCTCTACGCCCCACCCCCTCCCCTCCCCCGGCGGTCGAGAGTACAGACCATATTCGACTCTCTCCCTTCCTCCCCTCCCTCCCCTCCCCTCCTCCCGCCTTCTCCCTCTAAACCCAGCCCTCTCTCCCTCCTCCCCTCCCTCTCTTCCTCTCCTCCCTCCCTCCCTCTCTCTCCTCCCTCCTTCCCTCCCTCCCTCTGTCGTTCCTTCCCCCTTCACTCCTTCGCTCTTGCTACTTCACCGATACCGCCTCCAGAGCTTTCCACATCTCTTCTTCTTCTTGAAAGAGTGCTCCTTTAAGGAAATCATCTTTGCTGACGCCATTAGACTGATTGTTTAATGATGCCAAAATAATGCTGTTTACTTCCATCCACGTTGAAATCTTCCTCTCGTATTAACTCTTTGTTATCTCAGCTATCATCGCATATTCCTTAGTGGCGCTAGAACTTCAAAAGAGAGAGATGGTAAGCGGCTAGAACTAACTGTATTGCCAGTTATAATCACAGCTTTCTTAATCATTATGAAACGATGATAGTGAAGCAATGCCATATTCCTTGACTTGGTTGACAATCCGACAACCCTCAGCTAAGCCAGCATCTCTGGGTATTACGGCAATTAACAAATACCTACGCAGCAATTAGTACGACCGCCATTAACACTACAGATAGCACCGGCTTCACCAGCGTCTGTGTCAACGGTGTCGCTACCAACGTTCAGACAGCACCATCGAAACCACCATCACTGCTCACTCCTCGTCACCATAACCCGAATCATCATCACGGACACTGACACCAGCACCATTGCCTTCACCATGACGACCTCTGGCGGTGTAGGAGATGTGGCAACACTGCAAAATTCCTGCCATGTTGCATTCCTTTTCTTCCGGCACACCCGGGGATATGCGAACGTGGGGAGAGACAGAGAAGGAGAAAAAAGGGAGAAACAGAGAGTAAAATAGAGGGAACGAAAAGAGTGAAAACTAAGGGAAAGTTGAGAAAGAGAGAGAGAGAAAGAAAGATATATATATATGTGTATATATATATACAGAGAGAGAGAGAATGTCATATTGCTACTGTTGTTGGATATGAGTTAATGCTAAGAGAGAGAGAGAGAGAGAAGGAGAGAGAGCGAGGGAGGGGGGCCGAGAAAAAAACACAAATTTCCAGAAGAAAAGAATCAGAGACAAACAAGCAAAGAGAGAGAGAGAGAGAGAGAGAGAGAGAGAGAGAGAGAGAGAGAGAGAGAGAGAGAGAGAGAGAGAGAGAGAGAGGAGATAGATAGATAGATAGATAGATAGAGAATGAGAGAACACAGATTGCCAAATAAAGGGAATCAGAGATAGGCAAGAAGACAGAGAGGGAGGGAGAGGGAGAGAGGGAAAGAGGGAGAGAGAGAGAAGAGAGAGGGAGTGCGAGAGAGAGAGAGAGAGAGAGAGAGAGAGAGAGAGAGAGAGAGAGAGAGAGAGAGAGAGAGAGAGAGAGAGAGAGAGAGAGAGAGAGAGAGAGAGAGAGAGAAAGAGAGATATATATATATAGAGAGAAGCAGAGACACAGACAGAAACAGAGAATAAGAGAGAGAAAGAGAGAGACAGAGAGAGAGAGGCAGAGAAAGAGAGCGACGTAGAGAGAGAGAGAGAGAGAGAGAGAGAGAGAGAGAGAGAGAGAGAGAGAGAGAGAGAGAGAGAGCGACGGAGACAGAGACAGAGACAGACAGACAGAGAGAGAGAGAGAGAGAGAGAGAGAGAGAGAGAGAGAAAGAGAGAGAGAGAGAGAGAAGAGAGAGAGAGAGAGAGAGAGAGAGAGAGAGAGAGAGAGAGAGAGAGAGAGAGAGAGAGAGAGAGAGAGAGAGAGAGAGAGAGAGAGAGAGAGAGAGAGAGAGAAAGAGAGAGAAAGAGAGACAGACAGAGAGAGAGAAAGAGCGAGGCAGAGAAAGAGAGCAACAGAGACAGAGAGAGGGAAAGAAAAGGATGGGTAAGCGGCGTTGTTGCCTGCCTTACGCGGGATGGAAATGAGATGGAGATACGGAGCCGAATCGGGGGAGGGAGAGGGTGGGTGTAATGGCGGAATCGCAAATGAGGAGAAGGCCTGACGAAGGGGAAAATAAGGCCGTGCCAGATGGAGGAGAAGGAATAAAGATGGTGGATAGCAGAAGAACGAGGAAGAGGAAAATATGCGTATAAAGCAATAGAAACGAAATGAGTAAATTGATGGAAAGAAAATAAGTGAAAAGAATTAGAGAAAGAGAAAGAGAAAGAGAGAGCGAAAGCATGAGAGAGAGAGAGAATGAAAGGGAGAGAGATAGAGAGAGAGAGAGAGAGAGAGAGAGAGAGAGAGAGAGAGAGAGAGAGAGAGAGAGAGAGAGAGAGAGAGAGAGAGAGAGAGAGAGAGAGAGATATGCACACATGAACGCAAACAAAATTAATAAACTGCTAAAGGGAGGAAGTAAGAAAAAAATGGTAAGGTCTGGTTAGAGAATGAAAGCATGAGAGAAAGAGCGAAAGAAAGAATGACATAGAGCGAGAGCAAAAGAGAAAGAGCGACAATAAAAAAGAACCGAAAGAGACAGAGAGGAGGGTAGAGAGTAAGAAGAGATAATGAGAGAGAGAAAGGGAGAGTGAGAAGAAAAAGTCGTAAAAAAACAATGAGAAAAACTCAATGTGAGAGAAAAGGGAGACACAGATAAGAGAGTGAATAGATGAATGGAAGGAAAGATAAGAAATAATTCCAAAGAAAATTATGATGAAATAATATTGAAGATAAGGAAGAGAACGTCAATCAAAGAACAAACAAACAAAGACAAGGAAAAGAATAGATATATATTGAAATAAGAATAATGATACAGGATGAAGAGGGTAGACGCTAACAATAAGTGATAAGTAAATTGAAAATTCCGATGACGGAGCAGAGAGAGAGAGACAGAGAGAGAGACAGAGAGAGAGAGAGAGAGAGAGAGAGAGAGAGAGAGAGAGAGAGAGAGAGAGAGAGAGAGAGAGAGAGAGAGAGAGAGAGAGAGAGAGAGAGAGAGAGAGAGAGAGAGAGAGAGAGAGAGAGAGAGAGAGAGAGAGAGAGAGATGAAGAGGGAGAGACAGCGGCGCGGGACCTTGGGAGGAATCACAAGATTGGCTGCGTATTTTTGGCTGGCAAATTGAAAGGGAAAATCAATGATTTCGGCTGAACTGAGGGTGACCTAAGGTAAATTTACTTTCGTAGAGAAAAGGGAGGGAAAGTTGAGAGAAAGAGAAAGGGAGAGAGAAAAAGAAAGAAGGAGAGAGAGGGGGAGAGAGAGAGGGAGGGAGGGAGAGAGAGAGAGAGAGAGAGAGAGAGAGAGAGAGACAGACAGAGACGGAGAGGGGGAGAGAGAATAGGAGAGAGAAAAAGATGAATAGGTAGAGAGGGTAGAGGGAGTTCCCAGTGCCCAGGGCGCCGGGGCTGCCCTGAGGAAGACACCATCTCATACCAGCACTTCCTGCCCGACCCTTTTTGACCCTGCCCCCCACCCCCTTTCCCTTCCCCCCCTCTCCCTGCTCCCCCCCACTCCGAAGCTTCGACCTCAGCCTTTGAAAACAGTTCTACTCATCCCTTCCAACGACCTTTTCACCTCTCTTTATTCCTCTTTCTTTGTTTCCTTTTCTTTCTCTTATTCTTCATTTCTTTCGTTTCTTTTTCTTTCCTTTGCTCGTCTCCGTCTTTCAGATTTACTCCTTCTCTTCTCTAATTGACTCATTTCCTCTAACTTTATTTTCATCTTCTCATACGTTCCCTTATGTAATTAGGGATTCTCTTTATCGCCTTTTTAAACAACATTTCCCGCGTTCATTGCTTAGCGAGACGAGACGCCCTTCCGAGACGCTTTTTTCGAAACGCCCTTTCGAGACACCTTAGGGAGTCGGCTCCATGGAACGCCTTTGTGAGACACCTTTCCGAGACGCTTATTCGAAACACCTTTCTGAAATGCCCCGGCGAGACGCTCTAGGAAGTATATAATAACTGGTTGATTGATGCTTTGAGATCCGCCATCGGCTTTTTGCAAGGGATACTGTTACACTGTTCTGCAATTAAGCTTTATCAAATCAAATCGAATCTATCGAGACGCACGCCTCTCCGAGACGCCTTTACGAGACACCCTTGCGAGACGCCCCTAAGAGACACCCTTGCAAAGACGCTCCAACAAGACGCCCTTGCAAGGAGACGCCCCTAAGAGACACCCTTTCAAGACGCTCCAACGATACGCCCCTTGCAAGGAGACGCCCCTATGAGACGCCCCTTTCAAGACGCTCCAACGAGACGCCCCTTTGAAGACGCCCTCGCAAGACGCCGCGCCGTTCAAGCGAATTCCCTCGTCAGAGAATTCCACTCCCAGGCCACGACGACCCGCGATGCTTAACGAACGCGTCACGCAAACCCCTTGGGCTTATTTCTATTTCATTTTTACTCACCCGAGGTTGGTGGGAAATGAAAAGAAAAGAAAATAAATGCGTGTGTTTTTATTATCATTATTGTTATTATCACCATTATCATTACTATTATTATCATCATTATCATTATCATCATCATTATTAGCATTATTATTGTTATTATCATAATTATTATCATCCTCACCATCATCGTCATTACCATAAATATTATTATGATTATATTTATCATTATGATTACTATCTTTATCATCCTCATCTTCATAAGCATTGTTATTACTATCATCACCATCACCACTGTCACGATCATCATCATCATCATTACCATAATTATTATCATCATTACCACTATTGTCATCATTAATATTACGAATGATGTCGTAGCTGGTCTAACACGCATCCCGTTGAAACCCTGTGATGTGACATGTCCCAGGGGAGAGAGCGGCCCCCAGGGTGCGAGTCTGTTGTGAGCCATTCTTTAAAAAGAGCAGCCTCTCATTTCTTTATGTCTTTTTTTGTTTTTTTTCAGCATTATTTAACTCATTTCTCATTTTGACCCGTTATATCAACATTGTAAGTTATCATACTAAGTGAGGACACACAAACAGACACACATACACATACACACACACACACACACACACACACACACACACACACACACACACACACACACACACACACACACACAAACACAAACACAAACAAACACACACACAAATAGACAGACAAATATAGCTACAGATTTACAATTTCTTTTAATCCTTTTTTCTAAATTCATGCACATAGTTTTACAAATGTAAATAATTAATCCTGAACGTATCCTGGACGTAATAATCCTGCAAAAGAAAGATCAGAAAAAAAACAGGTTCCTTTTTGTTTAGTCTCCGAAGCACGTATAATTCTCAACACGAATCGGAATTAACAGATATCTTAATAAAATCCGGCTTTTTTCCTGTACACGCGATTTCCTTTGGCCACCGAGAGAAGACTTGCAAAGTGTAAAAGCAAGACTGAGAAAGAGAGTAAAAATAAAAAGAAAGAAAAAATCAAGTTGTTTTCATGACATCCAGCGCATCCTTGGCAGGGAGAAAAGCCACCTCATGGTGAGTCCGTACGTGCGTTAACCGATGTCCCACAGGGTAAAGACACGGGGAGGAGAAAGGGGCAAAAGATGGAGGAAGGAAGGGAAAGGTGCGACGGCCGATAAAAAGGGGGGGAAGTAAGAAAAAAAAGAAAGAAAGTAAATGGGTAAGGGAAGAGATTCACCAAGAAGAAAGAGTATCCATCATAAAGAGAGAGAAGACAAGCCTCACTTTTCTGCTCAATGCGCTCCCGGGGTCGTAGGAGAACGCGAACTTCACGAACCGAAGAGCTTTGTTTCTCACGCTCCCCGCGATGACTTCGAGGTCACTGAAACAGTCCCAGCTATAACGGAAGAGCGAGGAATGTCCTACCATGTGACGAGGCATTAAAAAAAAGGGGGACGCCACGGTCACGGGACAAGAGGAGAAGAAGAAAATAGGGCGGAACGTGTCAATTTCCGGTCCAGCCACGGGTACCCTCGGTCCCACGTGGCCTGCAAGATGCTGCCGCGGATCCCAGATGCACATTTCGAGATGGGCTGAAGGACGGTCCGTCAGAAGACAAGCGAAGAAGCAACGGGGTGCTCTCAGTCGGCCATCAGGTATGATGATAATGGAATATTTCCATGCCGCCGTTCTGCGAGCCGCCCTCGGTAAGCAGGGCAGCTTTAGGAGACACACACAGTAGAAAAGAGCGACCGTGAGCTCGGCAAACCAAAACACACGACTCTTTTCGTG
>BOPN01000489.1:310000-315000 GCA_017312705.2 Penaeus japonicus
TCTTCATTCCCTCCCACACAACCGAAGTGGTGATCTCTGACCGATGATGCCAAAGAGGGAACCGAGTCAGTCAATACCGACGGCCTCCGCGTCACGTGAGAAGGGTTGACTGCGCGTCCTGGTAATTTGATGAAAGAATTTTGCGGAAGATAACAGGCGGGTTCCTCCTTCTGCAAGAAGTGCCAGGTGGTACGGCGCGGATCAATAGGTAAGAGAGGGAGAGAGTGAGTGAGTGAGAGAAAGAGAGAGGGAGAGAGAGAGAGAGAGAGAGTGAGAGAAAGAGAGAGGTGGGGGGAGAGAAAGAGAGGGGGAGACACACACACACACATACGCAGACAGAGAGAGAGACAGAGAGAGAGAGAGAGAGAGAGAGAGAGAGAGAGAGAGAGAGAGAGAGAGAGAGAGAGAGAGAGAGAGAGAGAGAGAGAGAGAGAGAGAGACAGAGACAGACAGACAAACAGAGAGAGAGATAGAGAGAGAGACAGAGACATAGAGAGAGAGCGTGTGACAGAGAGAGGGATAGAGGGAAAAGGAGAGGGAGGGAGAAAGAGAGAGAGATAGAGAGAGAGAGAGAGAGAGAGAGAGAGAGAGAGAGAGAGAGAGAGAGAGAGAGAGAGAGAGAGAGAGAGAGAGAGAGAGAGAGAGAGAGAGAGAGAGAGAGAGAGAGAGAGAGAGAGAGAGAGAGAGAGAGAGAGAGAGAGAGAGAGAGAGAGAGAAAGAGAGAGAAAGAGAGAGAAAGAGAAAGAGAGAGAAAGAGAAAGAGAGAGAGAGAGAAAGAAAGAAAGAGAAAGAGAGAGAGAGAGAGAGAGAGAGAGAGAGAGAGAGAGAGAGAGAGAGAGAGAGAGAGAGAGAGAGAGAGAGAGAGAGAGAGAGAGAGAGAGAGAGAGAGAGAGAGAGAGAGAGAGAGGGAGGGAGGGAGGGAAAGAGGGAGGGGAGGGAAGGAAGGAGGGGAGGGAGGGAGGGAAGGAGGGAGGGATGGAGGGAGGGAAGGACGGAGAGAGAGAGAGAGACAGAGACAGAGAGATATAGATGAAGAAAGAAAGTAAACAAAAGGAAGAGAAAGAAAGGAAGATCAAGAGAGAAAGAGAGAGAGAGAGAAAGAAAGAGAGAGAGAGAGAGAGAGAGAGAGAGAGAGAGAGAGAGAGAGAGAGAGAGAGAGAGAGAGAGAAAGAAAGAAAGAGAGAGAGAGAGAGGAATACAGATAAACAGACAGACAAACAAACAAACGGACACACATAGGAGAATGGTGCATCCGGCGATGAATAAGTGAAGTGACGATGAGTCAGTAAATAAGAAAATCTCTAAGAACACAGAATTGGGCAGTTGGACGAGCATAGCGATCTTCTCATGAGACCGAGAAAGGGAGGAGAGAGAGACGGGAGAAGAAGAGCGATATATATATACACACTCAAAGTCATATTTAAGAAGAAGAAAGAAAGAAAGAACGAAAGAAAGAAAAAGAGACCCGGCATGACCGGAAGGAAGTAAAGTTGGGGAACATAAAGAGCGGAAGAGGAGGAGGAAAGAAGAATGAAAGAAGGAAAGAAATTTGGGAATGGCGAGATTTAAAAAAAAAGAGGAAAACAGGAAGAAGGAATGTTTTTAAAAAGTCAGAAAAAAAGTAAAAAATAAGAAAGAGAAAAAAATGGGCAATCAAAATAACAAGGAGATATTGACGAATAATAATCATCTTAATGATAATAATAATGATAATGACAATAATAAAAATAATAATAATAATGATAATAATAATAATAACAATGATAACAACAATAACAACAATAATAATAACGATAGCAATAACGACAACAACGATAATAATAATAACAACAACAATAACAATAAACAAGAGAGGTTGCCAGGGGTAAGTAAGAAGGTGGCAGGTTAAGGAAGAGCATAATCCTGCAATAGTGAGGAACGCGCGTGCCTCGGGGAGGGAAGAGCACGCCAAGGAACAGGTAAGTAGTTAGGTGACTCAAGAAAAGTTCATTGGACTAGTGGGTTTGTGTTGTTTTACCTTCGAGTCTTTGAGTTTCCAGTTTTGAATATTTTTCTTTCTTTTTTTTCTTCCTCTTCTTTTTTCGTTCTCGTTATCTCTATTGTTATCGATGTTGCTATTTTCATCGTCATTATTTCTATCTTGACTGATATTATCTTATCTTTGTTATTAGCCTTATTATCATCGTTTTTATCTCCCTCGCCGTATCGAATCCAACACACTTTTATCCTGATTGCAACAAAAACAAGTACGACAATAACTTAGATGCCAGCGATAGCACTAAAGATTGCAACTAAGGTCGCCATGATGATAAAAATTACGTAATCTCTATTGTTGATATCATTAGGTAAATCGCAGTAATCATTTCTTATTACACTTTGAGTGATAATGATGAGAAATGTCATAATCTTTGTTGAGAATCAAGAGAAATATTAGGAGGGCGTTTGGGGGTTGCCGTTTGACCGATTAAAACGTGGGAAGTTGGTTGCGAGAACGTGGACATTTTGGAATGAGTAAACGTAGTGTGGATGAAAGGGTGAGAGAGTATGAGAAAGGGTGAGAAAGGGTGGAATGAGTGAACGTAGTGTGGATGAAAGGGGGAGAGAGAGTGAGAAAGGGTGGAGTGAGTGAAGACGGCGTGAAAAAGGGTGGAATGAGTGACCGTAGTGTGGATGAAGAGTGAGAGAGAGTGAGAAAGGGTGGAGTGAGTGAAGACGGCGTGAAAAAGGGTGGAATGAGTGACCGTGGTGTGGATGGAAGAGTGAGAGAGAGTGAGAAACGGACGAGTTAGTAAAGACGGCGTGAAAAAGGGTGGAATGAGTGAACGCAGCGTGGAAAAAAGCGATAAAGAGTGAGAAAGAGTGGAGTGAGTGAAGACGCTGTGAAAAAAAGGATGTAATGAGTAAACGTCATGTGTAAAAGAGTTAGAAAGATTGAGAAAAGGTGAAAAGAGTGAAATCAGTGTAGAAGAGGTTGAAGTGAGCGAAGATGATGTAGAAAAGGTGTGAGAAAGAGCGGGAAAAGGATGAAATAAATAAAACTGGGAGTAAGTAAGAGAGCGGAATGAACGAAGGACGCCTGATAAAGGACGGAATCAGAGAAGGCGCTGTCGAAAGGGTTCGGAAAAGATGGGGAAAAGGTCGAGAGGGCTGGAAGGACAAAGGGAGAGGATAGGAAATGGAAAAGGGTCGAGGGTGATCAGGAAAGCGGACGTCATTGTGGAAAATCGGATTGGGATTTCACGAAGGAGGACTAAGAACCGGGAGGGGGTGGAGACCGTGGGAAGTTGAATCTGATGTAGGGGAGTTTATCAAGGCTGCGAGGAAGTGGATTAGCGATCCGGGAAGTGGATTCGGGAAGTGGAAAGAATAGGAAGAATAGGAAGATGGACGGAGATATCCAAAGACGAATCACGGTGTAGGAAGGAATGAGAGAAAACGGGTTTAATGAGGGTTTTGAAAAGGGACTTGAAAAGGGTGTGGGAATGTCATTAGGGTGAAGGGAAGGAGAGCTAAGGGTGGGAAGATGACACCAGAAAGGGAAAACAGAGTGATTGGATTAGAAGATTGATTAGGGCGTTGGAGTGTGTAGCTGTGGGAAAAAATAAATATTAGTGTAGAAAAAAAGGTGGTTGAGACATGAAGGGAGAGGTGGGACTAGAGTGCGGGAGAGTGGAGGAAGGTGTGGTGGAGTGGAATAAGGTGGATAGATGTTTGAATGAGTGGATCAGAGAGGGGGTGGATTGGGGTGTAACTGGCAGGGTAAAAGCGATGGACAAGAAAATAACAAGAACAACCAAAACGAGTAAGATGGCATGAGTGCGCAAGAGTGCCCGAGGGCGCGGCGGCAAGGTTCTGCAAAAGGTGTGGGTGCGGGTGCGGGAAGACGGCACACGGGGCGGGAAGGAGCCTTGCGGACGTACAGGATGAGGCTAAAAGGAGTGCAGGATGTGGGAAGGTTAAGATAAAGGACTCTCGTACTTCCGGCGCAGGACATGGAGCGGAACGGGTCGCAGGACGCAGGCACCGCATGCGAGACGCACGGAGGAGTAAAGGACTTGCAACGCCCTGGCCTCTCCCCCCTCCCCCTCCCCCCCACGCAGTCACCCAGCAGCCGCAGCATTATTCAAATGTTAACTCTGCGACGAGTCTTGTGGTTTGTTGTTAATTAACCTGATAGGGCCGAGGCCTGAAGTGGGAGGAAGTGGCTTCTTGCTCCCCAGGGAGAGTTCGGGGAGATAACTCTCTATTGGAACACTGGCGAGGAACCTCATTGACGAAGGAATCCCTTTATTTCACATCACCCATTCTTCTTCTTCAAACTTGGGAATTAGCTCCATTTTCTTTGAAGAACTACCCATAGATCCTCAACGACCCTCTTCTTTAAAAAAAAAGAAGACTAAAAACCAACCATCGCGCTTGACAAAATCCGACTTCTTTTCTTCGGAAACCTGGGTCTCCCCTTATCCTAAATAGAGGGGGAGACCCACACACCTCACTCCTTTTCGGAAGACACTCGGTATGTGTGTGTGTGGGGGGAAGGGGGAGGGGGGGGAGATGTAAACCCCAACTGCAAATCCTTTAGGCAGAGAAGAAGATAAGTGGCATGACCTGGAAATTCTAACCTGGAAGGCATTACTAGGCGTGACCTGTGGCTTTTGTGTTATTTGTCTAGCTTGATTTATTATTGCATGTCGTTGAGGTGTTTTCTGTCACGTTGCTTAGTTCTTGGCTTCGTTAGGTAATGTGGATCCTCTGTTTTATCTGCATAATTCCCGTTTTATCGCTTACGTGTTCTTCGTTTATAGTCGGTAGGAACCTTTGTCTTACGAACTGTTTTATGGTCCTTGTGCAATCTTAATGCAACCGGAGCAATGACCATGCATTGCGTGTTACGTGACGAGGTGTCAGTTGTGATACAAGTAATCCTAATGTTATTAATATCATCACATTTAACCTGTTTATTACGGTCGCCTTGCGTGCGTGTTGCCTACGCGACCATG
>BOPN01000489.1:325000-327500 GCA_017312705.2 Penaeus japonicus
GATTTCCTCGGCGACGCGTTAATGGTATGGTGTGTGATAGAGTAAGGTATATGTGTTTTTTTCTATCAGTGTTGATGTTATTATTATTATTATTGTTATTATTGTTATCATCATTATCCTCTTTTTTATGTTATCATTATCTTTATTTTTATTATTATTATTATATACTTTATTACTATTATTCTCTACCATCATCGTTATTTTTGTTATCATTATTTTTATTATCATTATCATTACTATTACTATAATTATCATCGTTATCCTTATTTCATTAGTAATACTAATAATCATTATTATCCTTGTTGTTATTATCATTATTACCAATATTGTTATTGCCATTATCATTATCATTACTGTTTTACTACTACTATCCTTATCATTACTATAATTATTATTAACAAAATCGTTATTATCATCAGTATCATTATCATTATTGTTATAATTATTATCATCATCCTTGTTATTACCATGATAATTATTTTGTTATTATTATCATCATTATTATTATTATTGTTAGCATCATTATCAATATGATGATGATCACCATCAGTAATGTCATCATCATTATCATCATTAATATAATCATCATCATCATTATCACAAGCATAATAATAATAACCACCATGATTATTCTGACTTGAGTAGTTCATTAGCATAGTCTTGGCCTAAAAGCTCGAGCGCAAATTAAGCGATGACGCTCGCTCGCTTTCACTTGGATGAGCAATTTATGCAAAAAAATATGTATATATATGTGTGTGTGTTTGTGTAATTGCTTGCGTGTCTGTGTGCTTTTATGTGTGTGCTTGTGCTTGTAGGAAAGTATCTTATGGAGTGAGTGATAAAAATAATTATTATGATCATGATACTGATGATAATATTGTGATGATAATGATTATTATTATCATCATTATTATCATTAGTAGTAGTAGTAATATAATCATTATTACTATTATCGTTACTATTATCATTATGATCACCAAAATCACTATGGTTATCAAAATAATAATAATAACAATAAGGATACTGACAATATACCCCATCTGCCCCCCGCCCCCACCCCCACCCCCACCCCGAGGCAGATGGGAGCTGCGAGCGTCCTGGGAAAGAGTTCGGAGGGGAAGGAAGGGCCCGAGGCTCGCGAAGGGCCCCGGGCGACTCCTCGAGCTCTTGGTCACGGGTAAGAGGAGATGAGAGCGCAGGGGACGGCGACGGCGCGAGCGAGGCAGAAGGCGGAGAAGTGAGAGCGAACGGAGGGAGTTGCGGTCGGTCGACGGTCGTGCGAAGAAGTCGTTGCGGAGAAGGGAATGCGAAGGGAGGGACTGGCGACGCTGTAAGTCGAAGTCGAAGAAAGGGAGAGCGAAGTTATTCCCGGGGCTCTCACCAGTCGTTACTGTGAGGGAGAAATGTGTCCTAGTGACGGCCCCTTCGCACGCGGTCTCGGCTATTTGCCATTGGTTGACTTGAAGAGGACAAATGATGCTCTTCCGCCGCCACGATATACCGGACACACGATTCAGTGACCTGTACGAAAATCAGACGCACAGATGAAAAAAATATATATATATAACAAATATGAATGAAAGTAATGTAAACAAAATACAAAAGCGCACGGAATTACTTGAAGGAGTTAAAGAAGATCAAGAATTTGATATCTTGGAGAGAGAAAAGAAAGATGATTACCGCAGGTCTTCACCGTGACGCCCTCCTACTTAAGGAAAAAGCAGTGATCTCCGGCAGTGACGAGTGTGCTGTGGTGGGACTACCGCATCGCACAACGAACCGCAGAACATGGACAGGAAGTTGTGACTATTACACTGCACTTCAGCAAGGAAGACACGTTGTACTAAAGGCTGTCCTATCACACACTATTAGGACAAGGATCGCCCTATCGCAAATCGTGAGAACAGTAATTACCCAATTGAACACTATTAGATTAATGATTACCTTATCATATCCCGAAATAATGATGATTGTCCCATCGCCAGCCGAAAGGGCAATAGATGTCCCATCACCCAGCAGGGGAACATCTGTTAATCTATCGCAACAGTTGGGTTGATGGGAATACTAATTCTGCCGGCAAAGGCAAGCCAGAAACAACCTTGCATAGAGTCAGCCGCATCAAAATCCATGTACCTTTTCTTCACGGCAACTATTTTCCACACCATTCACTGGAATGATAGAGAAAAGAAAGAACACAAAAAATAGAAAAGAAAAAGAGGAAAAAGGCAGCAGCAGCAGCAGACAGGAAGCAGAGCAGAGGCAGCAGGACGAGTCGGGCCGCTGCCTTCTCGCTTCCGCCGACAGCAGGAACTACCCAGGTGTAGCGGGGGAGGGAGGGGAGGGAGGGGAGGGGAAGGGGTCATTAAAAACACCCTGGTGACGGGAAGGAGAGCGGGAGGGGCAAGGAGGGAAGAAGAAAACACACACGCACGCATAAAGAGCAAGAGCGTGTGGGTGAGTTACAAAGAGAGTGAGGTTGAGAGAGAGAGAGAGAAAGAGA
>BOPN01000489.1:332500-342500 GCA_017312705.2 Penaeus japonicus
CGCCCTATGTAGTCCCGACGGCCCCCAACTGTTCCTGAACTCCCTCCAGCATCCTCCATCTCCTCCCCCTCCTCCCCTCCACTCTAACCCCAGGCACTCCACCCTTTAAAGATCCACTGCACCCTAACCCCTTCCCACAGCCTCATCTCCGCCTGGAACCCCACAAAACCCCGACGCCTTGAGGCTTTCTCATTCTTAAAACACTGACTGGTACTTGCACGGATGTTGCCAATTATGAGAAAGTTTAGGCAATTCACTCGCTATCTACAGAGAAAAAAGACGAGAGTGGAAAGATAAGAGATATAATGCTTGTGATTATCCTATGATATGACTGTGACTATAGCAATGATACAAATGGCGAGAACAATAAAAATAATGGAGATGGCAACAAAACCAGTGGTCTTGTCAATAATGACTGTCAGCACGAAAATGCAATAGACGCAAAATGTAATCTCCAACTAACAATACAAATATAGTGATGATGATAATGATTAATAATGTCAGCTAATAATAACATCAATACAACAAAAAAATAACAATACCAACAGCCACGTCAATGGGCAAAGGGTTCAACATTCCCAGGGTAAGAAAGGCACTGCTATTTCTTTAATTAATAAATGTTCAACAATACATCTTCCACTGACCTAATTCTCCTAAAGTGAAGTAATAAAGCCTACATCAAGTTCACATGACCCGCAGAATAAATCCCTCACATGAACTCAAAAGTAACAACTAAGTTTAACATTCGTGTGTGATAGATTGACTATCTATAACACATAGAAGCATTAATGAGATAGTAAAAGAGTCAATACCAATAAGTTGGGTTTTATTTGAGTAAAATGAAATGCTTGTGATACGTGTTGTGTTTGGGCACTTTTGATGTTAGTTCAAATTATATCAATTAAACTATAGTAGCAGTAAGTAGTAGTAGCAGTTTAGTTGTAGTAGTTGAAGTTGTAATAGTATAGCAGTAACAGTAATAACAGCAGTAGTAGTAGTAGTAGCAGCAGCAGTATTAGTATAGATGATGATAATAATTAATAATGATAAACATTGTAGCAGTAGTAACAATAATAACACTAACAATAATGATGATAAGAACAATAACAATAATGATGATAAGAACAATAACAATAATGATGATAATAACAATAGCAATAATTATGATAATAACAATAACAATGATGATAATAATCATCATATTAATGGCGATAATAATATTAATAAAATTATCATTACTCTCAGCAATATTACCATTGATGAAAATAGTAATATTGATATCAATGATGATGTGATAAATGAGAATGAGACTGGTGATAATGATAATGATGATAACGATGATGATGATGATTTTGATGATGATGATGATGGTGATGATGGTGGTGGTAATGATGATGATGATGATTTTGATGGTGTTGATGATAACGACGATGATGATGATGGTAATGATGATGATTTTGATGACGATGGTGATGATGGTGGTAATGATGATTTTGATGATGATGATGGTGATGGTGATGATGATGATTTTGATGATGATAATGATGATGATGATGATGATGATTTTGATGTTGATAACGGTGATGATGGTGATGATGATTTTGATGATGGCGGTGGTGATGATGTTGATGATGATGATTTTGATGTTGATGATAACGATGATGGTGATGGTGATGATGATTTTGATGTTGATGATAACGATGATGATCATGATGATGATCATGACGGTGATGATGGTGATGATGATGATGATTTTGATGATAACGATGATGATGATAATGTGATGATGATGACGATGATGATGATGATGATGATGGTGATGATGATGAGGAGGAAGAGGATAAAGAAAAAGATAAAGATAATGACCATAATAATAATAATGACGATGATTCTAATAACAGGAATAAGAATAGCAAATAGTAATAATGCAATGTATGGTGATGCATTCCTAATAAAATATGCAACAGTGTGAGCAACGACAGTTACAAGGACGGGAAAGGTAACAGCAATAATTGCGGCGGACGTGGCCACTTGTTAAGATCGCCATGCATGTGGGATAAGACTGACATGCATAATTTCCATGACTCCTCACCCTGCCCTCTCTCTCCTCCCAGCATGAGTTCCCCTGCCTTTCCGTCTAGCCTCCATGCACTCATTTCTCCTCCCTGCATGACCCTCTTCCCTTGGCCTCTTGTGTTCCCCGCATGACCCTCTTGCTACCCCACCTTCCTTACCTCCTTGCATGAAACATGAACCTGACCAGAAACTCTCCTTTCCCCGCCCCTCCCCCTCTCCCTTCCCCTTCCCCCTTCCCCTCCGCTAACCCCCAGCCCTCCCCCTTCTGTTCCCGCACCACCCACATCAGACGTGCCAACGCCCACGTGGGTAGTAGCATGGAGGCCCTTCGGAGCACGGAGTGGGCAAAATAGGGGATGGGGTGGGTCAGAAGGTGGGCGGGGCCACCGGCGACTTGGTATAACAAAGGGCGGGGCCAAACAAGGGCGGGGTTTACGAGGGGCGGGTTCGAGGCGGATATGCCGTCTCGGGAACTATAATTGTTGCGGTCATTACTCCCCTCACAGCCTTCAGCGCCGAGGGTGGGGCACTGCGCCCAACTACTGTACACTGTCCTGCGTCACACCGCCTCGCCCTCCCCCTGCTGCTGTGTTCTCTGTCGCGCCGCCGTATCCTGCGACATGCTGTGCTTTCGGTCCAGGTGTCAATAGAAATTGCCATGCCACGTGCAAGAGAAAGAAATATGAGCCATGGCCTTCTATGATAAAGCACGTCTACAATGTGTCTTCAGCATCGTGATCCTCCCATGACAACTGATTGGATGTCTTCATTGTGCCAGCTAATAATCAAACTTTGAGCACCGAGCCTTTGAAACACCGTCATAGCCACGGCAAACAACACCTCAGTATTGGAATTATATATACAACACGATATATATCAATAGACCTCCAAACGCAACCCCTTTCTCCCTGCGTGATTTAGTTCCAGCCTCTGCCACCTGAGTCGTGGTATGGCACCTGTACCAAGCAGTCCTCTCCCACGACCTACAGCCTCCCAAAGCCGAGATGCACTCGGGGCTTGGATGACCTTGTTACATTAACCACAGCTTACGGTCATGCCTGCCTCCACCCGCGTCTTCTCCAGTTTCTCTTTGCTTCTGCCCCTTTTCCTTTATACTATTATCATTTTATTTTTCATTGCTCCCGGATTTATCTCTTTCGTTTTGGTCTTCATAAGACTGACGATATCTCCTCTTTTCCCATTCTTTTATATTTACTTTCATTTGATTCCCAGTGCCGGGTCCCTTCCTTTCAGCTTTCTTCTCGCCCCTCTCTCTCATTAATTTTCATCTCGTAGCTCTGTCCCAGACACTTTCTGCTTTCTTGGCATCCTTTGAGATTTCCTCTCTCACACATTCTCATTCTATTGCTTCTTTCTCTGATCGTATTTTATTCTCTCTCTCTCTCTTTCTTTCGCTTTCTCTTTCTCTCTTTCTCTTTCTCTCTCTCTCTCTCTTTCTCTTTTTCTCTTTCTCTTTCTCTCTCTCTCTCTCTCCCTCTCCCTCTTATCCCTCCTTCCTAACTTGGTCTTCCTTTCACCACATCCGTCTCTCTTACTCCTTTCTTCCTAACATCCCTTCCATCCATCTATTTCTATTCTCCCAGCCAGCATTTCTCTTTTCTCTCTCTTTGCTTTCTTCCCCATCCTCCCCTCCTCCCCTCCTCCTTCCTTCCCTCCCTCCCTCCCTCCCTCCCTCCCTCCCGAGCCCAACGGCAGTTCCCACCCTTCTTTAGCGGTGTCTCTCTTCTTATGCTTGTTTCCTTGTTCTGGGCGTGTCCTTGTTTTCTTGTTTTCAATTCTTCTCCAGATTTGCATGTGATTTGTTTTCTATTTTAAATGATTATTATTACTGAGTGGATGTTTTTTTTTTCATTATTATCATCATTATTTTTTTTTTTTTACTTTGAGTGTGTGTGTGTGTGTCTATGTGTATGTATATGTGTTTGTGTGTATGTGTTTGTGTGTATGTGTTTGTGTGTGTGTGTGTATGTGTGTGTGTGTGTGTGTGTGTGTGTGTGTTTTGTGTGTGTGTGTGTTTTGTGTGTTCGTGTGTGTGTGTGTGTTTTGTGTGTGTGTTTGCGTGTGTGTATGTGTGAAAGATGGAGAGAGAGTGAGTGAATGGACGGATGGATGGATGGATGGATGGATGGATGGATAGATGGATGGATAGATAGATGGATTGATGGAGGATGGATGGATGGAGGATAGATGGATGGATAAATAGATGGATGGATGGAGGATAGTTGGATGGATGGAGGATAGATTGATGGAAGGATAAATAGATAAATAAATAGATAGACAGATGGGTGGATGGATAGATAGATAGATCTATAGGTAGATAGATGGATAGATAGATGGATGGATGGATGGATGGATAAATAGATAGATGGATGGAGGTAGGGAGGGAGGGAGGAATGGAGGATAGATGGATGGATGGATGGATGGATGGATAGATAAATAAATAGATAGACAGATGGATGGATAGATAGATAGATAGATCTATAGATAGATGGATGGATAAATAGATGGAGGATGGATGGATGGATGGATGGATAAATAGATGGGTTGATGGAGGATGGATGGATGGATAGATGGATGAATTAATTAGTGAGAGAGCGAGTGAGTGATCGAGTGGGTTAGTAAGTGCGTAAACAAACTGAGTAAATGAGGAAGTGATTGAGTAAGAAAGACAGTAACTGAGTAAGTGGGTAAGCAAACTGAGTGAGTGAATGAGGAGTAAGTGAGAGAATAAGTAAGTACGTAAGCAGACTGAGTGAGAGAAAGAGTGTGAGTGAGTAAGTGAGTGAGTGAGTGAGTATGTGAGTGAGTAAGTACGTAAGCAAACTGAGTGAGTGAATGAGGAGTGAGTAAGTGAGAGAATAAGTGAGTAAGTACGTAAGCAGACTGAGTGAGAGTGAGAGTGTGAGTGAATTAGTGAGTAAGTGAATGAGTAAGTGAGTGAGTGAGTGAGTAAGTAAATAAGTAAGTAAGTGAGTGAGTATGTGAGTGTGAGTGAGTGAGTGAGTAAGTGAGTGAGTAAGTGAGTGAGCGAGTGAGTGAGTGATTTATTGATTGATTGAGTGAGTGAGTGAGCAAGTGGATGAGTGAGTAAGTGAATGATTAAGAAAGTGAGTGTGAATGTGTGAATGTCTGTTTCCTTGTTCATAATATTCGTTTTTCATTATCGTCATGTTCTCCCGTCTCCTCCCCGTTATCACCAACTTTATCATTCTATTGTCAATTATTCTTTACGTACGTCGCCTGCCCGTTCTGCAGCATCGCCGCCCTTCCTTATGTATCGTTTCCCGGTCCCTCGTGCGGGATTTTCGACCTTATGAGACTGTTGTCAGCGGGGGAAAGGTAAGGTACATTCAACATCGGGTCGAGTCTTATCAGTTTCCACAAGAACAAGCTCAAGTTGGTACGCGTGGTGGTCTGTGCATGTTAAAGGCGTGTGTGATGAGTGTATGCTGTCGGCGAGCGTGAGATGAATAGGCCTACATGTTGACGATGTTAGACGTTTGTTTATCAAGGCCTGCAGGGGGACGGGGGGACGGGGGAGGGGGGAGAGGGGGGAGGTAGGTCCGACCTCTGAGGTGGAATAAACCTGTGTTTAGCGTAGATCTTGAAGTATGACCTTCACGATGGAAGCGTAACTCTTCGTGATGGGACGTAGGCCTGCTCATAAACCAGCGTTGCTTAGTATGCATAGGCGGTAGGGACGTAGATCTGCATGAGATAGTGTGCATGATGAGATGAATACCTGGACAATGGGATGTGTATGATCGATGTAGGCTTACATGACGGAATATTCGCTTGGATTGCTGTTATGAACACCAGGCTGAGCTAGCCGGGTTATGCATTGCAATGAGACGACGGGCAATGCATGACACGCAAGAACTAACCTGTTGTGCATGGCAGAACGCTACCCGAGATACATTGTTCATGGTCCGATTTGCATGACAAACTGTGCATGACTGCTGCACACGTTGGGTTGTGCATGGCAGGCTGTGTTAATAATCTCAGTTCGTACACGGCCGGTAGCAGTGAGGATTCCTCATCAAACACTATTTTCTCTTAGATATACATAGCAGATCCGCGGTCCCTCTTTGTGTTTTGTACACACTTGTTGACTTGTGTTTACCTTTTGCTGGCTCTGTTTATCATGAGACCTCTGTATATCTAATTTTGGGGGTCGTATAATTACTTAATCATCATGGGGCGCTGTGTATAATACCTGATGCTTACATTAATTACCATCATTTAGCTACAGTTTATGCTGTGATCATTAGCACAACGGTATTATCAAGTTCATCGCTGGATATTATCTATCACAGGATATTATTGTTTAACATTTCTTCACAAATTGTTCGAAATTTGGCATAGGCGAATCTCCCGTGGCAGCGATAGCGAGTGCAAACAGAGAAGAGTAAACAAATAGGAAAGACGAGAATAGAAAGAGTAAGTGTCAAGAAAGCAAACAGCGTCGAGGAGAATTAAATACAGCAAGAGATCAGTCACACTGCATTATACTGAGGAAAACGAACTCAAACAATTATGTAATCTGGCGATCGGACAGGTCATAAAGCAAAGGTCAAGGCAGGCGGTAACATGACGAAGGTCTTGGGGGTTAGATAATTCGCCAGGTAAGCTAGCATGTATTGCTCCCTAAACGAAGAGATAGTAAATACAGTTGCTTATCTGACAAAACTGAATTCGGAGAGTGAAAATAACCACCGAGGATCTATAAGTATATATATCGGACAGTGAACAAAAAACGCGTTACAGCTTGTAAATTGACACCAATGGCTCCACAACGCATAAATAAACACCGCAGATTCCCTCCTCCGCTAAACATTATGGAGTAGCGAATTTCGAAACAAAAGGTCAGTATATAACATGCAAACACACAAAAAAGCGGTCAGCGAGTAAGGGTCAGTGTAGCTGGTAAACTGGAATCCCGAAGTGCAATCAAGAAGCGACCAGCGTAAAAGGAGAACTGGCAACCCGAAGTTGATAAACAAGAGGACAAAAACAAGAGGATCAGCATGCCAAAAAAGGAAAGAAAAACATTGCAAGGAAGACGAGGATACAGACGATTCAAGCACTGGGCAAACACTGGACAAAAAAAGAAAGAAAAAAAATACAACCGAGGTGAAAGTAAGAGTTTTAACCGAGGTAAACAACCATAGTTCAGTGACAAACAAAAAGTCAATGCAAAGCGTTTGAATGCAAGTATTTTTTTTTCTTTTTTTTGGCAACTCACATAATTGCATGACGGCAACAAACCTACGTGGTGAGGGACACAACCCCTTCTGTTGCAGTATTGCCACCCTGGTTCCCTTTTCCTCTCTTGCTTTCTCCCAACTCTCTCTGTATCTTTCTCCCTTCTCATATCTCTTTCGATCTTCTCATCTTTTCCTTCTCTCTCTCTCTCTCTCTCTCTCTCTCTCGGTCTCCCTCTCCCTCTCTTTCTTTCTTTCTTTTTTTCTTTCTTCTTTTACTTTCTCTTTCTTCATATCTCTATTCCTCCCATTCCTCCTATGCCTATTAAGGTTCTTTCTCTTGCTCTTCCTTATCCTCTCAACCTCTCCCTTCCTCCTCCTTCCGTGCTTTGCTATTGCACTCAATCCCTTCATCTCTCCTCTCTCTCTACTTCCACAGTTATCCTCCTCTTTCTCTTCATCTCTCGTGTCTCCTACTCTTTCTTTCTCACTTCCTCTTTCTCCTTCTCCACCTTCTTCTCTCTCTCCTCCTCATTCTCCGTCTCCACTTCTTCCTCTCTCTCCTCCTCATTCTCTTTCTCCACCCTTTCCTCTCTCTCACTTCCTCTTTTTCCTTATCCACCTATTCCTCTCTCTCACTTCTTTCTCCTTCTCCATCTCTTTCTCTCTCTCATTTCCTCATTGTCCTTCCTCTCTCATTCTCCTTCTCCACTTATTCCTCTCTCTCCTCCTCCTTCTCCTTCTCCACCTCTTCCTCATTCTCCTTCTCCTCTCTCTGCCTCCCCCTCTCTAAGCACAGCCTTCGCCCTCTCGCTGCAGTTCACTGAGCCGGGTAACAGCGCCAAATAAATCTTCATCATCAGCAGCGAGGAAGGAGAGAGAAAGGGAGAGCGCAGGAGGAGGGAGAGAAATGGGGGGAGGGGGAGAAAGAAGAGGTGGGGCGAGGGGGGAGGGAGAGAAAAGATGCAGGATGGGAGGAGTATGGAATAAGGGAAGAGGGGGGAGGAGGGATGGAGGATGGGAGGAGTATGGAGAGAGGAAAGAGGGATGGAGGATGGGAGGAGGAGTATGGAGAGAGGGAGGAGGGAGGAGGGAGGAGGGAGGGAGATCGGGTGGATGGAGAGAGGGAAAAGAGAGAAAAGGGATGAATGGACGGAAGGAAGAGGAGGAAGAGAAGGAGGGAGGATGGCACGAAGAGAGTGGGTTGGGGGGAGAGATGGAAGAGGGAGGATGGTACGAAAGAAGAAGAAAGGAGAAGAGGAACGATAGTTGTAGGAAGTAAAGGAGGGAGGAGGGAGAGCGGGGAAAGGCAGGGAGAATGGAGAGAGGAAAGGAGGCGGGCGGAGGGAGAGAGGGAAGAGGGAAGAGGGAAAGGAAGGAGAGGAAGGGAAGGCAGGGGCCAGGGGGTGTCGGCACTAACCCACAAGAGCAACTCAGCCTTAGACTCGGCACTAGGCACCTGTGACTGGTCTGGCACACTAACACACATGCGTATAATGAACTTCAAATGGAAATGAGTATAAACGAAAGGAAAGGGGAGACGGGGGAGGGCGCGGGCTCTTCATGGCCAAGGGGAAAGGAAAGGGGAAAAGGAAGATGGTGAAAATTGCATAAATGTAAATAAAAAAAGATATATCGCGCGAGGAGTGAACGCCAGGGGGAGACAGGGGAGGGAGAAAGGGAGGGGGAAGGGAGAGGAGGGGGGGCTATTGGCGTCTTGAATACATTTAATACATTAATAATCGTATTATTGCTATTACTCATTTGCGTATTCTGTCAAATTTTGGTTGGGACCAGAAGAAAGAAAGAAAGAGAGAGGAAGAGAGGGGGGAGAAGGAAAGAAAGAAAGAGAAAGAAAGAGAGAGAGGGGGGAGAAGGAAGGAAAGGAAGAAAGAAAGAAAGCAAGAGATAGAGAGAGAGAGAGAGAGAGAGAGAGAGAGAGAGAGAAGGGACGAGAAGAGAGAAAGAAAGAGAGAGGAAGAGAGGGGGGAGAAGGAAAGAAAGAAAGAGGGAGAGAGGGGGGGAGAAGGAAGGAAAGGAAGAAAGAAAGAAAGCAAGAGATAGAGAGAGAGAGAGAAAGAGAGAGAGAGAGAGAGAGAGACAGAGACAGAGACAGAGACAGAGAAACAGAGAGACAGAGACAGACAGAAACAGAGAGAGACAGAGAGAGAGAGACAGAGAGAGAGAGACAGAGAGAGAAAGGGGAGTAGAGAAGCAAGGGAGAAGAAGGAGAGGGAGCGCAGAGGAGGGACGAGGTGCAGAGGCGCCGTGGGTAGGGGCCAGAGGAAAAGAGGGTTTCTATTACACACCGAAGGTCCGCGGAGTAATGAGTAAATGGGAGGATCAACCGTGCCTCGGGTCGTAAAGGGCGGACGAAGAGAAACACGAACATGTTTTTTGAGGAGGAGGAGGAGGGCGAAGAGGGAAAAGAGAGAGAGAGGAGGAGGAGGAAAGAGGGGAGAGAAAGATAAAGGAGGGAGGGAGAGAGGAGGAGGAAAGAGGGGAGAGAAAGATAAAGGAGGGAGGGAGAGAAGAGAGGAAAGATAGATGAGGATGGGAGAGAAGAGAGAAAAGAAAAGAGGAGGAGGAGAAAGGAGAGAGAAAAGATAGAGGAGGAGAAAGGAGAGAGAAAAGATGAAGGAGGAAGAGAAAAGGTAGAATAGGAAGGGAGAGAAGAGAGGAAAAACAGATGAGGAGGA
>BOPN01000489.1:360000-392500 GCA_017312705.2 Penaeus japonicus
ATACATATATATATATATATATATATATATATATATATATATATATATATATATGTGTGTGTGTGTGTGTGTGTGTGTGTGTGTGTGTGTGTGTGTGTGTGTGTGTGTGCTTATACATAAATTACTATCATCAATATCATTATTATTATAACTGTCATCACTATCATTATTACCAACTATCATCATCATCATCATTACTGATATCCCTTACTTCTTCACCTCCCACACGCTCTACGGTACATGGGCCCATACCATTCCGTCTCCCTTCGTCTCATTAATTAAAGCACATTAACTCTGCCTAGCCACATTTACTCCGCCTTGCTCCTACTAACTATTATTCTCCTTCTATGCGTATCTCCAACTCCCCAGCCCGCCTCAGCCTAAAACTCGCTCTCTCAACAGATCACAATGTCATCCGCGAACATTCTTAGTCCATGGAAAAGTTTGTCTGATCTCGTTCATTCAACGTGTTCGCCGCCATTGCAAATCAGAACGGGATTTTGTGAAATCCCACCTCCGCCTTGACCTTATACGTCATTCTTACTACCCAATCACATGGCATCCTGCTAAGAATTTATTTCTAAATCACTAAACATAAAATACAGCCTTTCCTTGCCTTCTCTCTGCGTCGCCATCAAATCTCTTAGAGTAAACATCATTCTGTCGTGGCATGAAACCCATACTGCTTATCAGATTATCAACTCTCCTCTCTGCCTTACTTGTACTACACGTAACTTCATGCTGTGGCTTATTAACTATATGCCTGTGTATGTACCGCAACAAGTGCCGGCACGTCTTCCTTATTCTAAACAATAGGATTATCAATCCCTCCGCCATTTCTCCTAAACACCTTCATAGTTCTATTGACATGTCACCCGAACCAACCGCCTTTCCAATAGTCATCCTCTTCAATCTTCACAGCTCTCCTCACTCCATCCTTGCTTATTCATCGGAATTCTTGATTCACGATCTCCATCCACATCAACCTACCTTTTATTTTCTTTAATTTCTTCCACACACTTAACCTAAACACTCATTTGTCAGCATACTGCCATCTGTATATGCTATCATTAGGCTTCAGTCTAGTGGCTTCAGGATTCTGATTGACCACACCAGGTCGTCCTCCTTCATTCCAAACTATGACTGGCTTTGTAATTTGTGCCATCACCCTAACCCGCTGTACATTCATTATCTTTTCAGTTGTTATTATTAATTATTATTATCATTATTATCATCATTATTATCATTATTATTATTATTATCATTATTACCATTTCTATTAATATGATCATTAGTAAAATTATTATTATTATCATTATTGTTATCATGATCATGATAACTATTATTACTATCATCATTATCATTATTGTTGTTATTGGCATTATCATTACTATTACTATTATTACTATCATTATCATTTATTATTATCATTATCATTATTACTATCATTATTATTATTACTATCATGATTATTATTACTATCATTATTATTATTGATATAATTATTATTATTACTATCATTTTTATTTTATTACTATCATTATTATTATTAGCATCATTATTATTATTACTATCATTATTATTTTATTACTGTCATTATTATTCTTACTATCATTATTATTATTGCTATCATTATTATTATCCCTATCATTATACTATTACTATCATTGTTATTATTAATATCATTTTTATTATTAATATCATTATCATTATTAATATCATTATTTTTATCAATATCGTTATTATCATTAATATCATTATTACTATTAATACCATTATTATTAACATCATTATTATTAACATCAATTTTATCATGGTTGTTATTGTAACTATTACGACTGTTATTAACAATAATAACAATAATAATGATAATAATCATGATAATAATCATATCCATCAAAATAATAATGATAACAATAAAAATGGTAGAAATGATAATGACAGTGGCAGTGATAATAATGAACCTTATCATCAGTTGTCATCATAATTGTGAGCGTGTTTCTTCCCACCAGGATACGAACCCCAACAAATCGGTTTGTCCACACCAGAGCAACGATCAGCAGGTCATCTTGAATGGTGTTGCAAGATTAAAATGACTGTCAATAGGGATCAACCCATCGTCGCAAGTGGGTGTCCAGCTAATTGACGCACATTGAAAAGAGCAGATGTATTTTGCTGTTACAGATTGTTGCCTGACACGAAAGTCAATACGCCTTTATCGGATATTATTAAATCTGTGGAGTATTTATAGTTGAGTGTACTTCGTCTGTGCTTGCAATGGAATTCATGAAAGAAAACGTTGGATGTTGTTTTTACAGGGTAGACTACTGTACTTTTGGATTGAACGTGTTTTATACATGAATACAAGGAGCTGACTAATTTATTGTAATTAGTGTATTTGTTCAAAGGATAATAAAAATGTTGGTACATAACCTTTAGCAAATATAGTAAGGGCACATATGCATTTAAGGCAAGAGGCTATAATATAAGGGTATCTATTTGTGGGTGTTTGCCTCCGCGTGAATATATATTTGTCAACGGATAATTAATACTTCTGTGCTTGTGAAATGTTTCAAATATACACCAACACTTTATAAGAGCCTTTCGACCAATCCGCAATTTATAATACAAATGTTCCCTGAGATCTCTTATCCACAGGGTCCCTCCCGATGTAAACAAACTAGCGTCACGGTGAGTCCCGGCCGCCGATACAAAAACATATGATTTTGTGATATGCGAAGGTTATACTATATGTCAGTCCACAAAAGTCTACACAATCCTAACCCAGTGACTGACCCAACCTTACCTAGTTTTGAGGTTAGCTCTAAACAAGGGGGCCCTCCCCCCTGGACACCCCTTTTTTTATGAAGAACTTCCTGCAACTTACCCTGAATTTTTATATTGGTCTGTATGCATAGAGCTTTGACTAGTTCATTAATTAGTGATACGCCTTTCGGATACATCGTCTGTTCCTTAATTAGTGATTCACTTTTTGTATACATCGTATATGTGTATCCTGTACCACCTATGTACTTCCTGTACCACCTATGTACTTCCTATATCAGAACCAATACCACAAACATAAACACATGTTTTCATGATACAGCAACCAGCCTGAAACTTGCTAAAAAAATCAAACCCACAGATATTTTGGTAAATTTGGATAAAGACGCAACCAAACCTCTAGGCACGACACGATATTTTTTTGGTAGTTTTCGTTCTGTTTTGTACAGTTTCGCTGCTCATTTCCATCGGAAACCTTTCGTTGTTGAGTTACACCCCCCCCCCCCTCCCTCCCTCCCCACACGCGCGCCACCGTCGATACGGAACTAACGATTTCTGGCGCGAAATTTAAAGGGCTTTTTGCGTAATCAAAACCCAACCCATAAACCTAACCTAACCTAACCTAGTTTTTGGGTTTGCCCTAGCCAAGGGGGGGGCTTCGCCCCCCCCCTGGACCCCCCCACTTTTAAGGCCACTGCGTGGCCGGTAACTTTTCGAAACGAACGTCCACCACCGACCACGGAACTGACCGATTTTTGGTCTGCCCTAGCCAAGGGGGGGCTTCGCCCCCCCCTGGAACCCCCCTTATTTATCCACTGCGTGGCAGGTTCACTTTCAATGACCGATTTTAGCCTGCCCTAGCCAAGGGCACTTCGTAGCATCTGACTTTTATCTTCGAATGTTAACACTTCTTACCTTAATTGGAGCCGTGTGAGGGGCCAGGTTGTAATTCACAGTTTTCGCACTCCATTTCCATTGGCAGAACACCGTGGTCACATAATAATTTCAGTGATGCAGCGTTAATTCCCACAGAGTGTACCTACATCTTGCACACAATGTAGCCATCTCGAAACTGATTTTGAAATTCAAGCAAAGAGCCAGACTCTATGGTCAATTGTCCGTGATTGGTCGATCATTTTGTCGGTTAGACCTATTGTTTCCCTATTGGTGCTATTATTATCACGTGACAGTATTGCCGTCTATCGATACTTTTTTGTATTTCCGCGGGGGAGGTTGGCGCATGCGCAGAGCCGATATTTTTCAGTCAGATGTTTGTTAAGACGGTGGAATCATCTCTCCCGTTAATCGTTTTTAATTATTTTCAAAATAATATATCTCGGTTATTTTTCGTTTCCAGAAGAAAAGAGCTTTTATGGGTTACGTCATAATTAAAGCTACGTCATGCCCAAAGGTTTGTTTTTTCGCTACGTGTGGTTGCGTCTTTATCCAACAATACCTCATAAACACATGTTTTCATGATACAGCAACCAGCCTGAAACTTGCTAAAAAATTCAAACCCACAGATATTTTACCAGTAAGGAACATGAAAACGCAATGATTGGCCAGGTGATGTAGGGGCAGCTCTCATTAGCTGTTGTCTTTAGAACTAAACATCCTGAAATTTCTATTTTTCCCCAATAGATAGCTCATCAGGTAAACCAAAAAAGACACCAGTCAAATGTTTATCAGTGCATGATAAAGATCAAAGAACCTGGTCTGCCTCCTGCCCTCTCCTACTATTTTGGTCCCATATTGTGTGGTATATTGAAGTAATAGTGTGTATTTTCTACTATATATGAGTAATAGAGAGCTATCCATCAATATTACTTCTGTGGTATTTAGTAATTGCAATGCTATTTGAGTCTACAGGTACTCTTGAATTAAGGGTTAAGGTAACATTATTTGTTTTCTTTCTCCTTCTCTTTTCTTTGTTTTTTCTTTTTTTTCTTTCTTTCTTATTAAACTAGGTGGCCATCATCTCCAAGGAGCTAAACTGTTAGATTATAGGTTTGAGACGGACGGCTGTTAATTTACATATGTGAGAGACCAACTCATAACTGTTAGGATATTATAAGTAAAGGGTTAGCATACCACAAAATATCACTGTCCGAGTCCCTGAAGTAAAGTGTTTTGGTCCTATACTTTTGTTAAGATGTAGCTTATAAAAGTTTAACTCTCCAGAGTTCATAGTAACACTTATCAAGGAATGAACCACTATTGTTCATGACATTGTGTATTATTTTTCAGGAGTAGCTGGGTAGCAGTGGCAGTTTGCCCACTATTTTGCACATTTAGAGTCTTTTAAAGTTGGCAGAAATGGCTAAAATGCGAGGAACTCGCAAGTCACCTGGAACAAATAAGGCTGATGTTCCCAATACGTAAGTCCTATTTATATGAATGTTAAACATTAATTTCTTCAAATTTCATGAGATATGAGACAAAAGACCTCAAATGAAGTTACTGTATGATGGTTTTATAACTTTCCTTTAATTTTTATACATTATTTCCCCTTTTATGCATGCATACATGAACATGCACATACACATGCACACACATATGTACCGAAACATGCACACATTCACCCACCGACCAACACATAACATACCCACATCCACACCCACACCCACATCCACACCCACACTCATCCATGCACACTCACACTCACACTCACACTCACACTCACACTCACACTGGTCATTCCTCACCCCTCATACCCACACTCACACCCATACCCACACTCACACCCACACCCACACTCACACCCACACCTACACTCACACCCACACCTACACTCACACCCACACCTACACTCACACCCACACCTACACTCACACCCACACCTACACTCACACCAACACCTACACTCACACCCACACCCACACTCACACCCACACCCACACTCACACCCACACCTACACTCACACCCACACCTACACTCACACCCACACCTACACTCACACCCACACCTACACTCACACCCACACCTACACTCACACCCACACCTACACTCACACCCACACCTACACTCACACCCACACCTACACTCACACCCACACCTACACTCACACCCACACCTACACTCACACCCACACCTACACTCACACCCACACCTACACTCACACCCACACCTACACTCACACCCACACCTACACTCACACCCACACCTACACTCACACCCACACCTACACTCACACCCACACCTACACTCACACCCACACCTACACTCACACCCACACCTACACTCACACCCACACCTACACTCACACCCACACCTACACTCACACCCACACCTACACTCACACCCACACCTACACTCACACCCACACCTACACTCACACCCACACCTACACTCACACCCACACCTACACTCACACCCACACCTACACTCACACCCACACCTACACTCACACCCACACCTACACTCACACCCACACCTACACTCACACCCACACCCACACCCACACTCACACTCACACCCACACCCACACTCACACTCACACCCACACTCACACCCACACCCACACTCACACCCACACTCACACCCACACCCAAGCTCACACTCACACCCACACCCACACCCACACCCTTACTCACACTCACACTCATACCCTCACCCACACCCTCACTCACACCCATGCCCACACACACCCACACCCACACCCAAGCTCATACCCTCACCCACACCCTCACTCACACCCATGCCCACACCCACACCCACATCCACACCCAAGCTCATACCCAAGCTCACCCAAGCTCACACCCAAGCTCACACCGACACCCACACCGACACCCACACCGACACCCACACCAACACCCACACCCAAGCTCACACCCAAGCTCACATTCACACCCAAGCTCACACTCACACCCACACTGACACCCACACTGACACCCATATTCTTCAGTAAAATTTTGGTCAAATTTCAGCTCCCAGACAGCAAATAGTCCACCAAAGCTGCAGATCGATTGGCGACGTATCTTCATAAGGATTCTGATGATGACTGGTATTATGATTGCGGTCTATTACACAAAAGCTTCTGACTTGGTTAGTTCACTGTGCCTCTTGTTTTTATTTTGTTTTATTTCATTCACCTTTTTATTATTATCATTGCCATCATCGTTGTTATCGTCGTGATCGTCGGCGTCATTGTCATCATCGTCGTCATCAACATCAACATGTTTTAAACCATTCATGACTGGGCCTATATTTACCTGATGTTATTACAATGTCACTAAACAAATGTAACTATGTACACACCTATATATTGTGAAAGTTCAGGACATCATAGGATGTCATTAGCTGTATTGAAAATATTCTGATGATGTGATATCACATCATCCAGCATGAATGGGTTAAATCTTATGAATGAGGAAGAGCCTGTGGATTTGTAGAGAGCCATTTCATTTTACCCTTTTCATGGAAAGATATATGATAATTACGAGAATATAGAGGATACTTTGGGCTTTTACTTGAAGATAGCAGTATTAAGATTTATAAAATTTCTGCTGCAAGCAATAATTGAGATATCATTCCTTTTTTCAGGTCACCTTTGCAACACAGAAAGAGGAAGTTCTTAGCCGTTCTGTTGATATTACTTGTTCTGAAGATTATGCACAGGAGCTTCTGCATTTTCCTGGTAGGATATAGCAAATTTTCTTTTTCTTTTCCACAAAATAGAAATTTAAATGTCAGCTCAAGGATATCTGTGTTATTATTATTGTTTTAGATAATACTAATTTGCTATAGGTACTACAAAGTACAATTTGGCTTTGTGTACCATTGGTCATATTATTTAATGACTAAGGACATTGTACCTGCAGGCTGCACACCTAGGAAGTGTGGTAGAGTAGTTTTTGACACTCTCGTGAAGCCATCTGAGGTTGCTGCATTGCTCAACATTGCAAAGAGAGGATTGTCAATGGGAGGTTCTACTGGAGGAGCATCAATCCTTGACTTGCATTCAGGGGCTTTGTCTCATGGCAATGCTTTTGTTAATATCTTCAAATTGGAAGAGGCAAGAAACATATTTACAGAGCAAGACTTTAAGATATATAGGTATGTTGGATAATGATGACTAGATCAATATGAATCAAGCATTGAAAGAGTAAATCCCTCTGCTGATATATTTGTTTATTTTGTGTGTGGGTGTCAGAAATCTTACTATTAGCTGAATAGTTTCAATAACAGATAATGAAAATTAATATATGGGTTAATCAAGTTCCTGAGAATAACATGAGACAGCCTAAAGGGAAGAGGAATAATAGTTAGAGAAATAAAGATACTAGTGTTTCTAATACAAGAAATAACATAAAAAAAGAAAGTGTGAAGATCATAAATGCAAGAAACATTATAGTCATAAATGTTTACATGTTACATTACACTAGCACAAATTACATTCTATATTAATTGATCTCTATTTACTCATTATTTTCCAGTTTTGTCAAAAATAAGATTCACAAAGCCATAGTGGAGCACTTTGGGATTGAGAAAAACAAGCTTTACTTGACACATCCAACCTTCTTCTCTCGTATCACTCCTGCACCTCCACAAACGGTCCATGATGAATACTGGCATCCTCATGTTGACAAGGTAGTCATCAGCTTACATTGTTTTTATAGTGGAATGCCACAGGTATGACCAGGTCAAAAAAAAAGAAGTAAAATGAGATAATTGAGTAATATGTTTACCTTTACCTTTAAGGTAAGTAGTTTTCTTGTTTGTGTTTTCTTTTTCTTTTTTTGTATGCCTGGTACTTGATGTATATTCATTTTAACGGTTAACCCCTTCAACATGAGGACGCGTATACTGCGTCCTCGCAGCGCTCGCGTCAAACCCGAGGACACGCATACTGCGTCTTGGCTGAGTTCTGGTGGAATTGAGTTTTCTTTCTTCCAGATACTGTACGAGATCTTTCAGAATAGAGGTCGCATATGATACGATATATTACTTGACTTTCATTATTATTACATAAGAGTGGGATTCGCTTATACCAGGGGAGGCATTGATGGGCCCTGCTAGCAATCATTTTATTATTTATTTATGGAACATTATGTAAAAATATAAAACTTATTATGATTAGTTTACCATACTATTTCAATCGTTTTCTTTGGTCATCTGAGGAAGGCCTCCCACCAAGGTCACTCTTTCCATATTCCTCCCAACCCATGTAAATAACTTGTCACATGCACATGGGGAAAGAGGTTAACTATGCATATTTTGATATATAACACATGATGATTATGTTGAGGTTTTGGCTTAAAATGTGTAGAAGTTTTAGCTTAAAACTTGTCATATTCAATAGCGACGTTTAAAATTTGGCGCGCGCTGGCAGCTCGGATACGGCGTAAGGGGCGTTTTCTACTGCCCATAGTGAAGGAGTTAAGGGTGGAGTGTTTAAAAGCGGTAGTTTACATAGTTGTTAAAAACTTTTGTAGCAGAATATTGATATAATACATTTTTATTTAATTGAGTATTCATATGCTGAATCTCTGTGTATCCAAACAATGCATGTCAGCATATTGTGATTAGCTGTAGACATGCTTTGTGAATGATAGAATTCTTGATTTTTCATTCATAGATATTTTATTTTCTGTATTTCTTTAAATGTGTTTTTTTTTTTTTTTTTTTTTTCTTTTTCTTTTTTTTTATTAACCAGAGTTATTAAGATATGAAGTGATATTATTATAAGCTTATTCTTTCATTAACTTCTTCATATCTCTTATCAGTTTTGCCATATTGAAATTATATATTTTCAACACTTGCTTATTTCCAAGCTAATCAGCATGTTATTATTTCCTTTCCAGGAGACTTACGAGTCCTTTCATTACACGTCATTACTGTACTTAACTGATTATAACTATGACTTTGAGGGTGGACGGTTCATCTTCATTGACAAGGATTCCAATAAAACTGTCGAGCCACGTTCAGGTAGACATCTGTCAGCGAGTCCTCTCATGTTTACTTAGAGATAGAGAGATAGAGGCTAGACTTGATGCTTAAGGGATCTTGTCAGTCATATGATTATTGAACTGTCATAAGTTATTTAGGATGTTAGGTCAAAAGATACATCACAAGTAAATGAAATTTTACATGATTGTATTATGAATAGAACATCAGAATAGCTCTTTGATATTCTGCATGATTATATTGTTATACCTTCCAGTTTTCGATTTCTTGTCAGTATAATAATTCCTTTGATTGCAGGGAGAGTTTCTGCTTTTACCTCTGGGTCTGAGAACCTGCATCATGTCGAGAGAGTCACAAAGGGCACCAGGTATGCTGTGACGGTGTCCTTTACATGTGATCCCAAGCATGCTATCAGTGATCCTGTTCTACAGAGGTGACTGCAGTATGGAGGAAGAATACATTAAAATTGAACCACTAGTAATTATGTTGTTTCAGTATTTCATCGAGGGTAGTAGTTTATGATATAATTTGGATAGAAAGAATGTCAGACACTGGTCTAAAGAAAAAATAAACATTTAGATTTGTTTGTTCTTTTAATTTATTATGAATATATTTTGTTGATATTAATATTACCAATATTAACATCATTGGCTAATCTTCATGTTTATTTTATGGCTATTGGTGTAAAGCAAGGTTATATACCAAATGATTTGGACTGTATGTCTGCATTTGATTAGGATTTTTTTTTTTACCATTTTCAGTTATTAATATTTTGAAATGAATTTAAGTTTGTAATTTTCTGGTGCAAAATCAGCCGCGATTTGGGTGCTAGAATTACAAAAAGAAAAAAAATATCTTGCAGTAAAAGGTTCATTGAAGTCAATATAGAAAATAACTATTAACCCTCTTGTGCATGTGATGCTAATCTCACATCGCTCATTTAAAGTCCTGTGGAAACATGCAATGTGTATTGTCTTGGCACTCGGCTATTGTTGCTTTCACAATTGCTTCATACAAAATTATGTCATATTTCGATTATGAATAGAAAGGATTGTAGTCTGATGTGTCTCGGGAACCATTAAGTAATAACACAGGAACTTTTTTAAAAAGTTTCCTGCTTGAGAGGAATAAAATTTTTAAATATTAAATGCAGATAGGAAAAAGATAAAAAAAATAAAAAAGATAATTGATTAAAAAATAATAATTTCCGTGAATTTGGTAACTGTACTTGCTCTCTTTATTAATTTGAAGCAGTTGCCCCATTTCTTTTTTTATTAAGGTTTGTTGATAGTGTTTTCATTGTCCTTATGAGGACATGTATTATTTTGATTAATTATTTGTCAGTGCCTTAGGTTATAGAGATATATTGGTTCAATTCTTGACATTGAATGATTATCCCTGGGCTGTTCTCTAGGCAATCATATTATGTATAGCAGCTCCTAAATGTTATGATACTGTCATGTTAACAGTAACTAATTTTGCTATGTATAGTTGTACTCTCTGTGAATAGTGATTACCATTTAAGTTAGTATACTCATCATATAAAATAATTAAATGATACAGAAAAAATGTTAGATTTTTATGTTTATTTTATTAAAAGGATATTTATAGGCTTATCACAGTGAAATTAGTTCTTATGACTTCAATGCTTAGATTAAAACACATTATCAGTGGTTCCCTGATTAAATTTTGCTTGGATTGTGCCAAAACTCAAGGGAATTGCACCATTTTCTATTTTTTAGGACCAGAGGAAATATTTTGATTTTGTAAATAATTATCATATGGTAAGTATTAGTACATTCATTTGATTTAAAAAAGAGAATAAATACTCTTTGTCAGAATTGCCACAAAGTATTTGTTGTGCTGCACTAGATATCAAAATTGGGATAAACAAGAATTCTGTATAGTTTTGTATTGATATTAGGAATTTGAAGTCGGAAATGATATGTATTAGTTGCAGGATGTGTCTTTATATTCTCTGTGTAGCTTACATTCCAATTTTATGCATTTGTATTGTGTAATTATATGGTGAAGGGCCTGTGTTGTTCGGGTATGGTTTTGTTTCTTTGCTGTTATGAATTCTTTGATATTTTGTACTTGTTTCATTCTTTTATATACTTGTGTAGATATTTCATACGCCTACAGACATTTTACCTCACCTGCTAACATCTTATTTAGTTAAACGATTGTAGGGTTGTCAAAAGCATCAAATCAAAACCATCACGCCCACTCAGAATATTATCCACCAAACCATGTTGCCAAGTTAATTGTGATTAGAAATCCTTATTGGAGAGGTGAAATTTCCTTTTTGGAATTTGTGATGTATTTATTGAGTACCAGTTTACTGTTGAAATTGAATAAAAAAAATGAGGTTGTGATATGTTAATTTTTTTTTTACTCTACATTTTACTTTGTTCTTTGCACTATGTTATTTATAATCACTTGAAAACATGTAAAATACTGGTAGTACTGGTAGTATGGTATGCAGTGGAGGGTGGAAATGCAATGCTAATCAAATGTGTTTCCACTTTCCAGTTGATGTAGTTTTTGCCACAAATTTTTAAAATCAGTACCAAATTTGGATAAGTAATCAAAAGGGTCACTTACTACTCTTTTTTTTTTTTTTTTTTTTTTTTTTTTTTTTTTTTTTTTTTTGAAAACAAAAGATAAGGTCCTATATTCTTGTAGCTGAATGTAAGACAAAGAAATATGGGAAACTGGGATCCATTCTTAACCCATTTGTACCGGTTGACGTCCTATCACGAGATGGAAAAATATACCCGGACCCGGGTGACATCCTGAGACGTTATGCATTTTCTTGCCAAGTTCTGCGAGGGATAATGTGACGTGCAGAAACGTCAGCAATAGATCGCTAGATTGTTCTTAAATATAATCATTTTACATAATTTCTTAGACTGTGTTACTTTAGTTTAGGTGTTTGAGTGTCATAAAATGAGATATAACGTTAAAAAAATGATGTCATAGAAAACTATGTGATGTTGATGACATCATGGTAATTTCTGCTTCTTGATTGGTTGAATAAAAAGATCTGAGTTAAAAAATTATTGTAAAATCAAATGTGTTTGGCCAAGAAATAAAATAAAGTAAAAAATTACTAATGCAATACTACTTCTAATTTGTTGATTACCTGTGATATCACATCATGTCACATCACGAGGTACATGTACACACTCATATGTACGTGTATGATTATTCATATTGTTCTTTTTGTTTTGGTTAAAAAAAAGAAAGTATAAAACATGTTTTTTGATGCCCCACTAAGAGCTTGCTTCCACTTTCCTTTGGTATTTTCACATAGAAGTAAAAAATATAGGCAAAGTTCAATAAAATAAAACTAAAAAGGCATTACTGTAACATGATTTTTTACTAAAATAACTCCTCTGAACATGGCAAAATTTTTACGTACCTTTATTTTGTAGACACATTTATGAAAACCATAGGAATAGGGTGGGTGAAAAACGCTCTGAGAGGATCAGCGCGGCTCTGCGCAGTGAAAAAAACCCGGCACGAAACATCGCGCGGTTGTTAACTTGCCAGCGTTAGCGGGAGTAGGTGAAAATACGTCCCGTTGTGAATGGGTTAAGTGTTCCTTTACCTCTTTTCACTCTTTTATTGGAATAGCTTTATTTCCAGTTGATAAAGAGGACAGACATAATTAAATACAAGCAAGTAATAAAGTATGATGAAACACAAGTAAACACTGGTGCCTTGGTAGGTGTTATACTAACACCTACTTTGCTACGGCAAGGTAATTGACATGCAAGTAGAACCACTAAGCTACTTCCATCACCATCCATCCTATTTTCTCTCAATGAAAAGGATTCATTTAACATCAGTATTTATCTCTTCATTTATTTTAAAAGTCAATGCCTCTGGTGGTGGCAGGCAGCATTTTCAAAAATCAAACTACCAGAACAGTGGCTCGCAATGCTGTCAACCATGTTAACTATGGATTAAGATACTGAAGGTACAATTGCGAAGTAAAGTACGGTAAGCAAAGAGCATTTTATGATATAGTGAACTTGTTTTAGAGAAGGGCCTATTGAATAGTATTCGTAGTGCAAGTTACTTGTAAATTCTGGTTCAGCCAAAATGATTCTGTATATAATCATGATGCTGTTACAATTATCTAAAAACTAAAATTAATCAAGTACAATTGGAGTCTCGATTACTTTTTAAAAATATAAATTGGTTAAAATGTTACAAATTAAATTTCTGTTCAAAATTCATTTTCAAGTATGGAAGAGAATGTTTTCTCACAAACATATATATACAGACAATAAATTATCTAATTTATTGGAATTGCACTTACAATATTTACTCATACCAGATAAGAAACTATAAAGCTGTGATTACTTTTAGTAAGATAGTATGGTTTACAGATTTATCTTCCTAAGTATTGCAAATAATTTTCTTCAATGAAGGATTGTCAAATATAAGCTTGTATAAAGAACATATTGCTCTCTAATTATATATGATTTTTGTGTTGCACATACTTTGAATATTAATCTTTTCTTTAAGGCAGAAGGGTCATTCAGCTCAGAAGAAAGTGTTGCTTATTATTTTTGTTCTAGGTTAATGCTCAGTATATGAAGACAAGAAAGAAGAAAATAAGCCTGGGGTAAAAATGCACAAAATAAGCCTTCATATATTTTTTTCTGTTAATCTGATGACATGCATGAAAGTCAAAACAAGGTGGCTATAGTTTATGCTGTTAAATACTTGACCTTAATATACAGACCTTATTTTCTAAATTTTGGAATAGCAACTGCTTTAATTTATATATATGTAAACATTCCATATCTCTTTGATATCAAAGTCTGTGACTTCTTTTGTTATTGATTTATGCAGTCTTTGTATTAGTAAAAGAAAGCAAAAGTAAAATGTGTTTTATTATATTCAAGGCAGATTTAAATACAAAAAAAGAAGGAAAATTCATGCATTGTACTTACGAAACTGTCAAAATACTAATGTGTGAATGCGTATGTGTGGAAGGTGATGTGAAAATTTTGGATAATTCTTTCTTTACATATTTTGTAGGCTTTAGTTGAAGATACTTTCAGACTTTTACATTTGACATCATTCTTTTAATATCTCCCAAGTGTTTTGGAAAATATTATGTAAAGGTTTCAATTTGTGTTTATAAGTATTAAGAAATAAGGACACCAGACATCAATTTCCTAATCATTTGCTCAAACAAACTAGCCGCATGGAAATAGTTTCATCTTTATTTTCATTTGTTACATGTTGTCATTTCTAGTAAGATCATATTTCCTAAACTTTTATGTTTATTACTTCTTTATAGGTTGGTAAACATTTTCTTTTACTCTTCTGTTTATCATAAACATAAGGTTACAAAACAGATATATCTATGAGGAATTTTCAGTGATGATGGGATATCTTCGTTCTTTAGAGTACTGGACCACCAAAATATTTTATTATTGGAGACTTCAAGAGAGTCTTTTTTAAAGCCTAAGAGGGAAATATTCTAATCATGAAGCTTATGGATGGATTAACGAAGCTGGAAGTTGGTGACCAGTCTGTCTTGCTCACAAAACAAATGGTAAGGTTATGAGGTGATAAAACAAATGTTCCCTGCAGCAATGCTGGAAGAAGTGGCTCTAGACTATACATTCTGGAAAGGATATTTCCAATACCTCAAGAAAGTTTGGTCATCCTACACAGTCGTAAAATTATTTTCAAGTAAATCAAGAAAGTAAAATGTCCACATAATGATACTTTCTGGGAGGGTATAAACTGATACTGATTTCCATCAGCAAATATTTTAGTTTAATACATAATTTGCGGAGATTATTGAAGATCTATTTCGCTGATATATATTCTTGCAACTTCTTTTTCATGGCAGTATAAGTACAAAATAATATATAAGGAAATAGTAAAATCAAGTTGATTGTCAATATTTTATTACACAATGAATTTTTCACATTTTCAAATCCAATAGCTGCTTTGTTTTCCTTTTCTTTTACCCAAGGCAATGCTTAGCAAAGGCATCTAGCATGGTAGTTATGGAAAGAAAGTGTGCATCAGTTCCTTTCATTCACTTACCAGTGAATACAATTATTCAAAGCAGTTGTCCACTGTTGTTTTTACTTCAAGTAATAAAAATTAAATTAAAAAGACCATGAATATAAATTCATGTAAGGTACTTAAAATCTTCCCAAAGTGGAGACAACCTTTTAATACAATTTATTACTTAACCAAGTATCAACAACTATTATTGTTAATACTCTTATTTACATAGCTAAGAATTCAGTTAGTCTTTACAACCACATGATACATGGAGTATGATGGCCCTGTAAAGAGTTGCATTGCAAAAAAAATTAAAAGAAAAGTTTACCAGGTTACCATATTAACATCAAAATTGGTAAAAATGCATCATATCACTTACACAATATTCATAGAAGATTAACAATTAACAACTTAAAAATGAATAACCTTTACTACTAAACAAAAGATAAAAGGTATATTCACTAATCTCAACCATTAAAACAACCAATAATTATGTGCAGTTGTCCTTTAGTGGGTAAGTAGGTAGCTCAATATGGCAAGAAGTAAGGCTCCCAAGGGTTAGTCTGTAAATCTACAAACAAGTTTTCCTGCCCTCAGGTCATTTGTCACTTATGCTATTTAAATTTCCAGGAATTCATAAGCTTAGAATATACTTTCTTTATTTCCTTTTAGCTAATCTAATAAAATTACCATATTCCAGAAAAGGTATTACATTCCATGTCACTTGTAGGGGGGTGGGTTGGGGATCAGTAGATAAGATGCCCACTGAAGGACAATCATTCTAAAGGAAGAATATATCTACCTAGGTTTCACAACCTCAGCATTACCATAATTTCATATCATACATATCCAATACACATATGGACTTGATTCATAACTAATGTGAGAGAAATTTACTTAACCCATCCACGCTGGGCGATTCTGGCTCTAAATGGTTGGAATGCCAGGGTATTCGGATGCATAATCCTAACGCCTCAGGATTCTCGGGCACACAAGCCGCTCACCCGGCACACCGGCCTTGACCAAATATCTCGTCGCAGGCATCTGACCCAAAAACCACTGAACGTGATAGCAAGTCAGCTGACACGAATGGGTTAACCTTGAGAATTTGCTAATATGAAATGTACACTGAATGTAATTTTTTTTTTTTTAGAATACATAGTATACCAAATAACAAACACTTTAACAATAAACACAACCCTAAATATAACTATTGACCTCTTTTAGCTCTGAAATATTTCAGTGTAGAGACAATGGAATAAAACGATCAAGCTTGGGTTTCATGGCACAGTACTTGAACTGTCTTGTTCATTCTGCACACTTGCACACTTAGTAAATCAACAACCCTGAGTCAATATTCCACTCAATTTGAAGCATATGAACTTTATAGGAAATTTCTCACAATCATGTAAGAAGCAACACCACTAACATATGTAATCTTTCGAGTTATTTATATCTACATATTGGATTGCTTCAGGTACGCTTCATACATCTACTAACTTGAAGGCTACTTCACAGCCATATCAATATGAAGAGATCATGAAAAGTGCTCATGAATCATATTTTACATCTTACAATCTAAGCTTGGTGACTGACTAATTTCAGTTAAACAATTGCAAACAATGTAATCAACATGTCTTTTTCCAAGTGAAATTTTAACAATAATCTCATATAGACTTATTCTGCAATGCCAAATGCAAGGCACTAATGAAGAAAACGAGAATACATTCACACTGAAAGTTAAGTTAAAAACAATAAAAAACAAAAACAAATCTGTTCTCTGCTACCCAAGTAATACAAAGCAGTCAAATGTATATTACATTAATAAATAATTATATGAATATAACAAGATGTTTTATATGACTTTTCAATGTCTGGAAAAATGCACTGTACACTCTATAATTATTAACATTTTATGATTAAAAATAATTTATAAATATACTGTTTGTTAATGACTGACAATCAACAATCATATAATTCATACATGTGCCATTTTGTTTTGATTGCAGTAAAACATCAAATATAACAACAGTAATGCCATCATCAGGTACATCAACAACAATCTTTTTGTGAATATCAATACAATAATTACTGTACACTGATAAATGATCTATAATTAATTATGCATGGTTCAGATTATTATTTTTTTAAATTTTAGCTTTTGAAAAATTGCTTTATATTATCAAATTCATAATCAGATATTCAATATAATTATAAGACATATTCTTTGTTTTCTAAATTATCTTTACAAAGTACAGGAATTTATAACCTGCACAAAACCAAGATGCAAATCTAATGGAAATATACTTGTATATCAAACATTCACATTTTCTGCTGTTAATCAAAGTATTTTGTCTACTGTATGATTAAAATTCCCAACCAATATGGTAGGGTAACCATATCATCTAATATGCTCCAATTTTTATAACAGCTAACAAAATACTGGTACAATTATGGATGATTCTTATGCAGCTGCTAAATTACAATGCAGATACTAAATCTAACCAAAACATGCCTGAACACAGAGCTTGTCATAAGGAAAACTATATTTGATATTGATAAATCTGAAAACTAAGCATGGACCAGTCTTAATTGAAATTAGATTCATAGAGTATTATAATTATACACTTCTACAGTAAGAAAGAGTTAAAATTGTGGTTTCAAATTCTTAAAGAATGTTCACCAGGCATAGGCAATAAAAAAATGGAAGTCATCTCTTTCTGATTGTCTATGTCTGAGGATGAATTATCATTAAATGTTTGAAATGTCACAATTTTCATTCTTTTCAACTGTGGCAGCATTTCAGCATATCTGCGTATGCACGATACTGTGTTTCTTTCTTGTGATTCATCATAGCTAATTTCCTACTTTCTAGTTAAATTTCTTGTAACTCTATATGGCTTTGATGCAGTGTCCTCCAAGAATGTGTAATCTAGATTTCAGGCAACTGAATTGGATAAATAAGTGAACAGTAAAAGATAAGTGTAGACTGGAAATAAAACAGCAATAGGAACTGCATTATGGAATTCAGCTTACAATATGGATTTTTTGAGGGCCGTTTATAGCAAAGAAGCCCCAACCAATGGCTAATGAGCATTACTGTCCTCCCTCCAGGAGTGACAAAGCTGTTTGATGTGCAAGTAGGTATACCACAATAAATTTTCACTTATATTATATAATTACACCTGCAGACTGTACCTGCAAAATCCTCTTCTGTCTGTTTATCTTTACAAGTAGTCTATAGAATTGTGGCTTATTAAGTCTGAATAAATGTTTTTCATTTTAAAGGTACAAATGGTATAATGATGTAATGGCTATAATAATTGTACTAGCTGCATATATATATATCTTTACATATGAAATTTTGTACAATGAATTCAACTTATTCTTTTAAGAAAATCCTGTAACAAAGTTATGCTAACCATAACTACAAATACAAAGCTCTGCTCTATAATGATCCAAAATCATTATACAGTATACTAAAGATTCAAACAAGTCGTTTATTCAACAAGCGAGAAGCACCTCAGAAGCAAAGTGTAAGTAGCTGCTGGCACATTACAATTTGCAGAAATTTTATCTTTGGGTCAACAATATTCAAACCAGCATAAAACAATTTTCAAACTATAAGCCAAACAAGGACTGGAATAGCAAACAGTCAACATAGATCACTCTAATAATAAAAGTCTAACATAGGCCTTAGGAACTGTTAACTTTTCTCAAAGTTTTGTAAAAGATTAGCATTATCAATACATGGAAAAGAAATTTGGAGAGTTAGGTATCTGTGAAAGTCTGCAATTTTAAATACTACAATTCATACTTATTACGTTTTTCCTTTGTTTGTGAGGCAAGGGCTGACGGACAAAAATCTGGACCCCGGGGCAAAAAGGGTTGTTGGCCCCTCATCCCATCCCACCTACCATCCACTCCATACAACTTGGGCCCTCAAGCACCATCTGGCTGCCTGACTGATTAAGTCTATCTCTCTTGTGTGGGAATAAAACCCATAAGCAAATTTATAAAAAAAAAGTCATCCCTAAAAAAAAAAAAGTATAAAGAATCAAAAGTACTATGATTTTGTGGGTTCATATCTGTAAGAAAAGAAGAAGAAAAGAGACAGAGAAAAAAATGCACATAGTTTATGGTAGAAAAATAAAATAAATAAAATAATAATAAATCAATATGAAAAGAATTAGAGGTGATGCCCAGATCCAAGAGAAAATTCACATTTATTTGCCAAAACTTACTCTTAAAAGAAGCATGTGCACTTGACTGACTAAAAGAAACCTTTTTATGGTTTAATATGTAAACTCTTATTCTGTTATTCTTTTGAAGAGCAAATTGGTGAAATAAAGGACTACAAAGTGTATACAGAGCAGGAGTGTGAGTGTGAGTGTGAGTATAAGTCTGAGTGTTTGTGTTTGCACACCCACAACTATACATACATATATGAAATCATATATATGTGAATGAAAATATATCCTATACTTCTTTAGAGTATAGGATACACTCAACAATTGTGTAATTAAATAATGCAGTCAAAATATAGTTCCACTCTTGTATGTACATCATTTCCTCCTTTCAGAGGTACCAAGGACACTCCAATCCCTCTTACAGGAGCAAGGATGACTCTGCAGCTGAAACCATCTTGGCAAATGCTGAGTGTGGATCAGCCATAAGAGTGCGAGGAGTATCAAATTCAGCCACTTTTCCGTCGTCCAGTACCAATATGCGAGAGCAAGCCATCACTGTGTTTAATCTTTGGATAAGAAGAAGAAGAAAAAAAAAGTTATTAGTAATTCTTGCATACCTCAGATTCATACAGAGTTCAATACTTTGGCTATGTAATTTGAAATATGTGTTCTACTTAGTATTTCCTAAACTTTCTACTTCTCTCAAATCATTGATGAGTTTCTGATTCCTAGTTCTTTTAACTCCTTACCTATGAGCAATGGTAATCATTGTGCAATCCTTAAAGGCTTCTTGAAGTGTACGTTGAATCTTGGAATCTGTCTCTGTGTCTATAGCAGCTGTTGCCTCATCAAGGAACAATATCTGAAATGGTGGTGCACTTCATGACAAAAGGATTTTTATTTCGTCACAGACATCACAGTAAACTCAAATACATCACATAACTGAAGAGTGAAGAATGATGAAAGAGCTAACATTGCTCAAGAAATTGATGCACTACCTTATTGTTTCTCAGCAAGGCTCGGGCCATGCACATCAATTGACGTTCGCCAACAGAGAAGTTCTCTCCATTCTCTATCACAGGAGCATTGAGTTTCAAAGGTAGATTTGCAATCCTTTCATTCATGTATGTCTGTTCTAAAGCTGACCAAACAGCTTCATCTGTATATTTTTCAAAGGGATCCAAATTGTACCTGAATTGTAGAAGAAAAATTAGAAAATTCCTACTGTGATGCAACCAAAAGAATTTACCCAAAGTACTTGATATTTCTCAACAACTGACAAGCAATAGTTAGGTATGAAAGTATCATTCAGGAAAATTATGTTAACCACCAAGAAATATAATTCTATATCTTAAAATATAAAGTAGCTTCCCAAAACACACCAGTAGTCTCCTTTTAGTACCTGACTGTGCCAATGAAGAGGACTGGATCTTGAGGAATGATAGAGAGGCGAGATCGGAGATCCTCGAGGCCTAGGACTGAAATGTCTACTCCATCGATCCGAATACTGCCTCCTGCCAGCTCGACCAACCTGAACAATGCTACTCCCAAAGATGACTTGCCTGAACCAGTCCTTCCAACCACACCTGAAAAGAGAGAAGAAAATAATAAAGGAAGAAAGATCTCAACCCATTCGTGCCGGTGCTCGATTTAGGGTAATAAAAGGAGGTTTTTGTATTTTTTCACATTGTTTTGTCAAGTCAAGAAAAATGTATATATACAAATGCACCTGCAATGAGTATATATATATATATTTATGTAACTATGTAAAACATGTATTTATAGGAAGAGATCATGATGTGATAAGACTTCATCTGGCGGGAGTGAAATATTCCTATGACATGACATCACGTCACCAGTCACGAATGGGTTAAGAAAGAATCTGAATAAATGTTTGAATACCAAGTGAGGAAAGGTCTTATAATTATAACATTCTCTCTCAAATCTATTTTGAAGCATTGCATGAATTTTAATAAATGAATTATTTTAGTTCACTTATGAGTAATAGTATTTCAACTCAAAAACTGCAATTCTAATGCCTTGCTGCTCCGTCCAGCTGTGATTAAAGAATGATTCACCAAGGCAAATTTTGGTCTTTGGTATTCTAAGAGCTTCACTTTACACACTAAAAATTGCATATTTCCTTCTTATATGTCAATTACATACTGCCAAGAGAAATGTCAAAAATTTCACAGTGGAGTATCAAAGTTATAAAAAAAATTTACTCCGAGGCAATGAAACTGGAAGGTTCTGTATCTAAATATGGAACATGTAAAGCAATAAATCATATATCTCTCATAATAAATGATGAACTATATTTCTAAATCTAAAAATGGCAACACAACAGTAAGGAATCCAAATGAAAGTTGTGAGGAGGAGAGTGTATTTCTGACTCAACAGAGAAGATGCAAGGGATGGGAAGCTGGGTGTTGCTGGACTAAATATGTCAGACAATGGTAGATCTACTTGCTTAGACTCAGGGGGAAGGGTGGGATGGTGGGTGTGGCTGTATGAAACATGCTGGACAGTACCAGATTTATAAATTCACCTTCACTACATCCTATTTTTACAAAAAAATGTGGGAAAATGCCTACTATTTTTTCAAAGCTCTTGCATGAAAGTAGCATACAGTACTTAGCATATAAAATGTGGCAAGCAATGATTGTAGAGAACAGGACCTTCAGGGTTTCAAAATGAAAAAAAATGTAAAGATTAAACTTTTGTCACCAACCTATTTTCTCCAGTGAATCAATATCGAAGGTGATGCCCTTCAAAACAAGTGGTGTGTCTGGTCTGTATTTCAGCTGCACATTCCGGTAGCTTATGCGTCCATATTTAGGCCAGTTTGGTTCTGGCCTCTTTGATTCTATAATAGCTGGAGCCTCTGAGGCTAAGCACTGTGAAAAAATTATCTTATAAATATTTCAATATATGAATGAGTTAAAGTATAAGAAATGGGAAAAAGGTATAATATGATTCAAAGTTAGGGCTGACTTTCAAATAAGGCATTAATAGAAAACTGTTAATAGAATCAATATCATATCCAAGAGGCAAGTGTACATGAACAAGTACTTATTATACAATGAAGTATTTTCATGGTTAATGTAGCCACTGAATATCTTTTACATGTATTAAAACCAAAGTAACTATCTGCTATTCTACTATTTAATGGATATTTTGTATAAAGTACAGCTGTGTTGAAACAGACTTTGTAATGTTAAATTTAATTAATAGAAATATTCATCTGAAAAAGAAAATACTACTTACAGAATATATTAAATTAAATAGATTTCCTTACCCTAGTATAATTACTAATCCTCTGGACTGAGGTAAAGCGTGCTTCTGTTTCAGTGCTAAGTCTGACAGTGTACTGGAAAATGCCACTCAACTGTGCAGCATAAGCCAGGGCCAGCCCAGCAAAAGACGCTTCCACAGATCCTCGTAATATCAAGGAGAGAATGGCTGTGATTGATATTACCAATACTGAAAAGATGTTAAAATTTTGAACAGTCAATGAACCTCTAATGGAAAATATAACCAGAAATGTCACTCAATTACAAAACCAATGAAGTACACATCTATAACTAGCATAATACTCACACGCTAGAAGATCAAGTCGGATAGCTAACCATCGCATAGCACAGTTGAATAGGAAAAAGACGCATGTGTTTTCATCAAATAACACCATAAATCTGTCAGAGACAAATGAATAATAACTATACAACAAAACAACAAATATCTTCATTATATTCAGTGGAGATCAGACAAAAGAAAATGTTTATCATTTAATATACTTAATAAACAGAATGATACAAACTTTTTGGTAAACATCTCCTGTTTTCCATATGCATTGATAGTGGCCAACCCATTCACAGTTGTACTGACATGACTATACATAGGAGATCTCGACACATTCTCCATCCTCTTAAAATCACGAATTCCAATCCTGTTGGTAGTCATAATAAATTTATTCTAGACCCATAAAGCAGTGACTATAATGCTATCTAATGGCACATTATATTTTAATCAGATACAATCATTTCTTAGTAAATAGAAGATATATGTCCTTACCTGAAGATGCTCCTGATAAAAAGGAAGAGGATAGCCAATACTACCAGGAATGGAAGGAAATGAGGGAACACCAAACAGACGAACACAAGTGAACTTGCGATTAACCAAATATTCTGCAGGAAAGTCTCCATGGTCATAGGCACACGCACATCCACTGAAATCGTTTTAACCTTAATTGTAAACTAAAAAACCAATTAAATGTAAACAAGTAAACAGTTCTATTCAAGAGCAGATAATTAACAAAAGGGATAAAATATAACACCTGCATAAAGTCAGTGTCAACAAAACAGGAGAATAATAATAATAATAATAATAATAAAAAAGTAAACAAAATTCTATGCCAACCAATATCTTTAATTTGAACACCTATTTATTGTTTCATTTTGAAGATCAAAAGACAAAGAAGAAGAAGAAAAGCATATAAGAGGAAGAGGAAGAAGAAGAAAATAAAAACAGAATGTGATTTCAATGACACAAATGTCAATTAACAAGGTATTACTTGACTCCAATATTGAATGTTATCTAACCCTTTTGAGAAGGTCTACATCTTCAGATATTTTGCCAGGGCTTGGCATGTTAAGATGTGCTGTTTATATTATTTTCTAGACTTATGGTATGAAATATGAGTCTTTATATGATATATTAGCAAAGTGATACTAATTAGCATTTGGGTTATATAACTGAAGGAAGAAATAGCTAGCAATTTTAACAAAAGAAAAACTGCAGTACAAGATTAATCCAACCCCGCGATAATCCCTATCACGGAGGGTTTCATAAAGAAGCTAAATCAAAAGATATGCCAGGCAATAATACAAAGAAATACTTAACATCGATGCTTTAGTTACCAACCTTCATCCATGTCTCGGGAGAATATATTTATAATGCGTCCTGAGGGAGTTGTGTCAAAGAAGCTCATGGGGCTTTGGAACACTTTGACAAACACTTGGTCATGCATGCTGCTGGAAGCCTTTAGGGTGGTCTATGTGGGAAGAATTTTTTATGTCAGTAAAGCTTTACAACTTTAAAGCATATCTTATATTTATTTATGTCATCATATTACAATTTTTTCATACATCATTTAGAAAAAGGATGGAAAGTTATGGATATGTCTTTATAATTAAAAAGTTATGGTTGAATAAGAGAACATCTTTAACAACATAATTTTCAGGCAATACCTTCATAAAAGCAAATCCTCTTATTAGTGATGTTCCAAGAATGACTAAAATCAAGCAGCCATAAACTGTCTGGTACATGTAACGATCAGGGTTGTCCGCGATGCTGTCACTGATGACCGTTTCATTTCCAACTATCACCTCTGTGTTCTGTTGGGTGTTAATGCTGCTCAGAAATAGTGTAAAAAATTATTTAAATGTTAACCCATTGCTGACAGGGAGGGTTTGGCTCCAATTGGTCTAAACACTGGAGTATTTAGTACGTAAGCCTATCACCTTTGGCTATTTGCCTGCTCTGGCCGTGACTAACCGGTAACCATCTGATCACCTGATGTGCCGGCCATATGGAAAGCCATGACAAAATATCTCATCCCCAGCAGCAGTTACTGCTACCACTCGACATGATATCTTGTCACCCGGCATTAACCCATCCACGACGGGGGAATTCTAGCCTTGAATGTCCCAATGCCGGGGCGTTCAAATTATTAGGCCTAAATCAATTGAATGGCTGGCACAATACTGTGCCGCCCGGCCACTGGGCTTTTGAATGCGCGGTACAGTACTGTACCACCCGTCCAGTGTGGGTTAAAGGGTTAAACATTTTCATTTTAGTTTTCCACAGTACTGGCATTTCCCACTGTATTAATAGATTAATTGGCTGAAGCTTTACAGAGAATCTATCAAAGCATCTGGATAAAAATACAAATGCTATGGAATCTTCATGAAAAAAAACAAAAAAAATCTTTGAAGCATGTTTTTTCTGCACTTTGTCAATGTTTTTCTATTTCTTTTGAAAGACTTCCTATGATCCTACTTGAAAGCATTTCTCTTCTGTTACCATTATTATAATTTATATTTAGTTGTTTAACCATACGCAAAGTCAATTCATCCTGGCAATAGTACTGATAAGATTAGATGTCTGACCATATCTTATCTATGAGGTGTAATATCACCAGACATATTTTCAATCTACCTTTGTTACTGCTACATATTAGCTGCCTGTGATGGCCTTCCTCCTGGTCCTATGACAATTTGATTGTAAATCCAAAACTACTGATGTTCAAATACTGTTATCAAAATTAATAAGATAAAACGACTACTCACATTAGCATATCCATATCAAGTCAAAAGTGCTCAGTAAATATGTCACAGTATAATAAAAAGAATTCTTCTGAAAGATAACAAGTTGGTGATTACCTGCATAAGAAAGCATAAAGAAACAATCACAATGTTTTCATCACAAAGTAGAATTTCAACCATACTTCTTATACTGGTTCATCATCTACTTAGAGTCTCTGGTGATAACACTATAGGCAACCCATGCTGCTTCAGCATTTCCTCTGGTGATGACGACTTAATTTTCAACTGCTCTTGCACCCTGGGAAACGATGTAAGTAGAACCTGACTTCAATATATCAATATGATCTTTTGCATTTCTGAAAGTAGATGTCCTTGTGATGACTTCTGCTGATCTATTATTTGTTCCTAATCAAGCATTTTTGGAGAATTGCTATAATGACTGAAATATAAGTCTTAATGATCACCTATACCAATATTCCCATTCTCATCTCAAAGTTTAAGGAGAGAAAAAGAAAATCAGGATATTAGTAGAGTTAAATTCCCCCTTTTTAATTGTGACATGTAGTGCTATCAACAGAATTTAGCTTGGTCTGCCTTATGGGTCAGACAATTCATGCTGTACTGTAATTATCCACCAGGTCATTATTTCTGTGTTGACTTACAAAAATACTTTAATCATGTCATTTACTAAAATGGGAAAATCCTAATCTTAATCAAACAGATGTTGATAATTGAAAGTTCAAGAGTAAGCTGTGGAGAGGATCACTTCATCATTCCAAATATCACCACCCAATGGAATGTGGGTGGATGTGGCAATGTCCACCTCAGTGGATCAGCACTGGCTCAGCTGCCTCTCCTACATTCACTTCATCTTCATCACATCAGCCAAATTCATATAGCATCTGACTTTTTTAATCAGTATAATACACACCTCAAGTAAGTGCAAAACATTATGCTGTGTTATCTGAATTAGTTCTAATTATTCATACTAAACTTAATTTGAACTGCATATTAATTTCAAAATATAATTTCATTGTGAATAAGTGTTTCAGCTACACAACTAATCAGTCTGACCTGCCCAATTTGATATAAGTAAACAGTACAAGGCACCTTGGTCCCATAAAAACATGCTGCCAGACTGACAAACTACATATGATGCACTGTTAATTACATTATCTTTAAACAAGTGAATGCTAATGTTTTCAGCCATCAAATATCATATCTGCTCCTTATTATCTCTGAAGAATCCGTATGACTATAACATGTTATTTTCCTGCTCTACAATTTCAGATCACTGAGAATATCCCATGCCAAATTTTCTCCACCTGAAATATCCCTTAACATTCATGCTCAGAAACTCGAAAGTATATCACTGGAGCACCTCACCTTGGAAGGGTATTTTAGTCTCTTACTTCAGACTCAAGATACTCATTGTCTTTCTAACTTGTTCATCAAGCACTGCAATATTGATAATCTTGGAGAAATCAATCTGTCAACACGCAAAGTGAGTTGCAATTTGCACTATTGTCTAAAAAGTTTTTGTGATTTCAAAGATATTTAAAAATATGAATATATGTTAAAATAAATGTTCTCCATTTGATCAAAATAATATTCTAAAAAATATATGGTAAATGCATAATTCATTATTTTTTTCTTTTAAAGAACTAAAACATCTACTGAGTATCATACTACATCATGTACGTTTTCTTCTCCAGGTAGAAAACTTCAGGCTTGAGCACAATGACATCAAGATCATACATTCCGGTGCAGTCATCCAAAACTCACGCTACATCACTTTATTGGGCAACGAAATTGGCAACCTTAAATTCTTGGCCATTGACACAGATGTGTACAATTTTACTTTTGAGGAAAACAAGGTTAACTACATCGCATTAGAAAGTATGGTAGTAAGTAATTCAACTATAGTTTCTGTGACAAAAAATTCCTTTTACCATATTGAGCAATTTGGCCTAACTTGGTTGCAACCAAGGCTGGAAGGAGGAAAACTGATATTCTCTTCCAATCATTTCTATGAATTTATGCCTGGTACTCTCATTTTCTACTACTCAGTCCATAACAAGAACTTAGAGATTCAAAACAATATATTTCACATGGAACAGTGCGACTGTGACACTCAGCGTCTAATTAGACAGATGACTGATGTAAACAATGAAACCCTTTCCACCTTCTACAAGGAAAGGATAGACATATATAGAATGTTCACTGAAACATCCTACTGTATTGATGGAGCAGAGAATAAACATAACCTAAGTGATAAGTGTAAATTGCCTGAAAGTGGCACTGTGCCTTTCCTAATAACATTTGGGATTCTAATGATATGTGTCCTCTTGATAGTCAGTGTAGTAATAAAAATGAGAAAAAATTGGTGTAAACGAGGACACAAGGGCACAGTGGCATACCATTCAACTCTAATAAACCTTGACATGTCTGATGAAGATGAATGATTTATAATCAAATCAAATCTGTGTCAAATTCAGTCTTCCATTTGTACTTTCTGAACTTGTTCACCAAAAGCAGGGAAAGGCCAAATGCTAAATCCAACATGACATATTTTTCTAAAAACTTGTATCAAATTAAATAAAAAAGTTCCCACATGTAAATGTTTTCTTTCCATTCAATGATAGAAATTCATTAGAAACCAGGTGTAAAAAGAAAAGGTCAAACAAAAGAGAGAATACACTACTTACACCACTTCCTGCACTCAGCCACATTGAGAGCCACCAAGAGCTGAAGGCAGTAGAGCCAACATTGGCAGCAAAGGTCAAAATCACCAGAGTGGATATGATGTACCCTCCAGCAGCCTTAATGTACCAATTATAGGTTGACATAGGGATGTCTCCTTTCTCCAGCTTTTCTTCTGTTATCAGCTGACCTGTGGTAATTGTGATTCATTAGACAGGTCAAAATATTACACATGTAACTGCATAATTAATGGTAATCTATTAACAATACTTTTAATCACTAACTACTATCTTATAGAAGTTTATCTAACCCATTGGTCACGGTTTTAATAAAATATGTATACAGTCGGATGGCGGGTTTACACTGTTTGACATGGTGCCATCTGCATCTATGACCAACTCTACCTTAGCAGCAAATAGCAAATCATGCCATCTGCTGTTAATAGGTTAAGTAGTAATTAATAACCTTAATAGGAATCCCTTGGGTCAGACATGACCTTGTGTTTCAATGTCTTACACCAAGGATGTTCTTTCTTGGTGTTTTAGTGCTCTTATTTGTTAATTTAACAACTGATTATCCAAAAATGGTGTATGCTAGATTAGGCATTCACTTCCCCATTTTAAAACCCTTTAGTCAGAACAAATCACGACCAATGTCCAATCAGTATCCAGTTATAGGGCAGTAACAAGAACAAATAGGGATGTTTTTTTAAAGTAGTATCCCCTTTGTGTTCTTTTGAGTCAGATGATTGTAACTGACCTACTCAAAGAACAAACAAAAGGCAGACACATTACCACCAGAGGAATTTGCTGCATATCTGTCTTCATGAATTACATAGCTAAACTGTGCATTTTGCATTACTTACTAATCGCCAAATCACCAAATAATCGCCAAAGGTTTCATCAGTGTCATCAAACAAAAATCTTAATGGAAATGCTATATAAAAAAATACCTATCAAATGTTTGAAGTTCTATTTACAAAGCTAAAAAGTTTCTCTCCTAAATAATAAAAAAAAATCTATAAATATCAAAATCATTGGAAATAAAGACTCAAGAAGTTGTAAAAAGAAAGAAGTAATTAGTTTGAAAAGAAGGGAATATAAACCTTGTGTTATGTAATTCATACATTAAAAAAAATCAATTCAGATAAGTTATTAACTATTATCTATTTGGTCCCTGACAGGAATACACAAACTGAATGAGTAATGGCAGAACAAACAATTTTCAAGTATCGTATTTCAGAGACTAAATATGCATTGGATGATACAGAATTCATGTAACAATTCAGGATGAAATGGAGACCATTCATTCACTATATCCAACCAATATAAGACTTACTTCTAATGCAAGATCCTGCTATTTCTCCTAGTAAAAGATTTTAACTGTACTGGAGAACTATGCTAACCGTCAAGGCACCGATTTTTCTGAAATTCAGCCTATAAAATATGTACCTCAGAATAAACAGATTATTCTTGGCACATCAAACAGACCAGATCCTTACCATCTTCTGGCTTCTTCTTGACCTCCTTGACTGGGCTTTTCTCTGGACTATTCCTCTGATAGCCATTTATGCTACTTCCTCCTGAAATGACAGAATCTTGTCGCTGGCGGCCTCCGGAATCGGTTTCTTCTGTATTACTGCATGGAGAAATAAACATTGGTATATCAATTCTCATTGAGGAGATTAAATTGATTCTAATCAAGGAGATAAATATCATACAGTGGTGGAAAGCAGATGGTAATTTATTCTATTATTCACAGGCGGGAGGGAGGAGGGAAGGTAGGAGAGGGAGAGGAGGAGGAGGAGGAATAGGAGGGAGGAAGAAGAAAAAATACAAGAGAAAAAAAGTCAGGGGGGTGGGGGAATAAGAAAAATATACAGAAACAGAATCTTATTGAAATGAAAAACTGTACTAACCTTTCCTTTTCCTGATTCTCAACTGTCTCCATATGTGTCCTATACAGACCAGCATATTCTCTGTTATCCTCAATCAAACTTAAATGTGTTCCTAACTCTGCAATATTTCCTTCACGCAAGTACACTACACGGTCACAAAGTGGCAAGTACTGGAAAAAAGAGTAAAGACAAATAGTATCATCTACTATGTTTTTATGTTTTAATTAATGTAGCAATGAATGCCATCAAATCCATTAATAAAGCAATGCGTGAGTGGTAAATAAATGTAATTTATATGTTTCTGGGGTCTTTCAGTATATGTATGATGTAGGCCAATAAACAATGTCCACACTACTGTCATTGAAACTATTAAATGTACTACATAAAAGCTATAACTCCTTAAAATCGTTATTTTTCAAGGTACACAAGAGCATACATGTGCGCACACATGTACACACGTACGTACACACACACACACACACACATAGAATTTTACTGTATGTGCATTTCTGTATTACACATTAGTTAATTATCAATTTGAATCATCCATCTGGGTACAAGAAAGGGATAGGGCTTAAATATTCTTATAAAAAATCATTTTACCTGTAGCTGATGTGTGACAAACACTGTTGTCTTGTTTCTTAAAGCACCTTTGATAACCCACTGGAAGATGTGGCTGCCAACATGAGCATCAACAGCACTCAAAGGATCATCTAATAAATATATATCCCTGAAAAAGAAAAGACAACACCATGATATAAAGTTTAATTACAGTTCAATTGTTTGACAATATTTTTTTTTCCACTTTACAGCAATCAAAAATATGATTATGATTTCCAAACAAAATAAAAAAAACATACTTATTAGCATAGAGAGCCCTGGCAAGTGATAAGCGCTGCTTCTGTCCTCCTGATAAGTTGATACCTCGTTCTCCAATTTCTGTGAAATCTCCAGCAGGCATAGCTGCGATGTCTTGAGTAAGGTTGCAGGCATATATCACACGATAATACCTAGAATCATATTCAACCATAGTAACATAAACTGTTTATGAAAAACTAAAACAGGCTTTTAGGATGAAAAAAGAGAGAAATAAATAAAAAAGTAATTCTAAATCCTGTGCTTGTCTCTTTACTTTATATGTTCTTCAGAAAGTTAGTAAAAAAAACTGCATCTCTATAATCAGACATTTACTAAACTACTAATCCATCAATATCTCCAATGAAAACTTTGGATATCTTGTTACCTTCCCAAACCACCCTAAGACTCCTAAACCTATAGACATAGTCTACATTCATAAGGACTTGCTCCTTCTGTTGATGTGACTTTCAGAATAACAAGAGGACACTGATTTATGCCAAGTGAAGAAGTATTCTCAAAAGCTATTCATATTTAACTAGTGTAACACTTATTTCATTCCCCTCATATTTGTTACAGAATTTTTAAAGTCTATCATGTGATCCATAACCTTGGATAAAAACGGAAGATGAGAATAGGCAAACGTAGAAAAAGTATAAATGAGATTACACAACTCTACAAAGCAAAAGATGAAACTGATGCATTTCAATTAAATCTTCATCAGAATGAAATTATGAAAATTTAACTGAGATGCATCAATTATATCATTTGCTTTGTAAAGTTATTAAAC
>BOPN01000489.1:397500-400000 GCA_017312705.2 Penaeus japonicus
ATATATTCAATATGTTTTGAATTGCTTTCATTAACTACAAAAACCTATGTCATAGTAACTTTAAAAAAAAGAAAGAAAGAAAATCCTGTAAGATCCTGTAAGATCCTATGACCTTTAAAGCAATTTTCAAGTTTTCCACTTTTCTAATGTCTAAAAAGGGTGCACTTCACTTTTCAAATATACATAAATTTTTGAGGTTCCCTAGTGAAAATACCTGACTATCCTAAAATACCTTCACTGTCAGCTATAGAATTTTTCTGGGAGGAAAGGTAGTTTTATAAATGGGATTCCTAAAGTAATACAGCTTTGGTCTAATATTCCTCATAATTGTACACAATATGGTTAATCTGGAACACTGCTTATCTTACAATTATCCGGTAATATTCATACATTAGGAAAATCCTATTGAATAATAACTGACATATATTTCTCTACAATCCATTTTATCCCATTAAAACTTTCACCCATTAAAAATAAATTCAAGGAGAAATCTGACAATCTGCAAAGTATGATGGTCTAACCCGAGATATTGATGGAGTTAGAGGTAAGACAAAAATAGGGAGATAATTCACTCTGGCAACTACTCAAATCCCAACTATTTCTGGACAGCAACTCGACCTCCTCAAGATAAGACTGCCCAAAAGCTTAAATCTCAAGGCAACAGCCCTGAAAAAGCCAAAGGGAGGGGAGGGGAATCCATGCACCAGAGCTCTGACAGAAAAAAAGCATTGCCCATCCATCACATCCTCCTTATCCTCATGGTCTGCCACTCCACTTGTTGAAGAGCCATAGCCTTATATAATAAGCTTAAACTATATATATATATATATATATATATATATATATATATATATATATATATATATATATATATATATATATATATATATATATAATTTTCATTTTTGTTGAAAAAGAATCAGGGGACAAGTCTATATCACAGGGAAAGAAAGAAAGAAAGAAAGAAAAAGTGAACTAATAGTTCTTATCAACATGTTAACATCCTTCAAAGTATCCAGTCTCTTGGTCTATTGTTATGAAGAAATCTATTGCCAGTGAGTTAAGCAATCATACCTGATCACTAAAAAACTTTACACCAGAACCAGAGAGACTAGAAAATATCATACTATACAAATTTCTGTAGTTTTTCACAAAACTACATTTCACAGAATGCAAATGAGACTGTCAACATGACAAATCACATCAAACCTACAATTGAAAATAAAACTTAGAAAGGTACCCCATTAGATTTTCTTAATTCAACAGTTCCCTATCTTTTGCATAAACAATGAATTAAGCTTAATAATAATTAAAAAAAAATAAACATATAGCTTTTCATAGAAAAAAAAATCAGATTAAATTATGACTATGCGAAAATTGTCTAGAAGCCTACAGTGAAAGCTAATAACAGTGATAATCAAAATAATGTAAGTTTCTTTTTGTTAAATGTAAGAAATAAAATATTTGATAAGGTTGAACAAAAGAAATCTAAGAAAACAAAACAGAAGGTGAAATTCATTGATTTTGATGTGGGTTGAGGAATACAGACAGTTTAATATATATATATATATATATATATATATATATATATATATATATATATATATATATATATATATATATATATATATATATATATATATATATATATATGACTTGCAAAACACTCTTCCGTGTTGATAAATGGCAGATAAACCCACTATACATATATATATATATGTATATATATGTATGTATATATACGTATGTATATATATATATATATATATATATTATATATATATATATTATTATTTTTTTCTTTCTTTCCTTTTCATCAAGTATATTTGAATTTTGTAACAAGTGTAAATTCTGGTAGAAAGCAGTGTTGATTTGCATATTTTCTAGAAAGTGTTAAAAACTGAATATTGGGGGAATTTCATGCATAAATATAGAAAAATAATGATGGCCAGTAAAAATATAACTAAAGTCATAAAATGAATAATATTTCCCATCATCATAACTGAACTTCAAAATTAATATAATGATTCAATTATTATAATGCAGAAATATAATTCAGTTCTCTTATAAAAAATTTCCTATTTTTGTAGTAAAGTGCATTTGCATGTGTGCATGTATACAGACAGACATATCCATGCTTGTGCATACATAGAGAAAATAAATATAAACAATGATTATAATAGGAGAAAAGAAAACATCAATATAACATCAATAATATGAATAAAGAAAAAACATCAGAACAATATCTTAAAACTGAACTTCAACCAGAAAGAAAGAAAGAAAAAAAAACATAATCAACAGGTCTTCCCTGTGTTTCTATGTAAATTGTGTAAGACAAGCTAATATCAGAGAAACATTACATGTTTATACTACATTACATATAGCTATGGCTTACCACAACCAGTTAAAAAGCTGTGACAGCAGAAGTTGATCACTGCAACCACACTTTCCACAATTTTGTTGATCTATTCAATTGCAAATAAAATCTTTACTATTGATG
>BOPN01000489.1:410000-415276 GCA_017312705.2 Penaeus japonicus
CTTCTTTGAAAGAAGAAGATGAGATGAAAAGAGGACAATGATAAAAAAGAAGAAGAAAAAGTAAAGGAAGATATTAAGCACAACAGAAACATTTAGCCACACTATACATTTGGAAAATATTACCAAATGTCTTGTTCTATTACCTTTGGACTCCCATCTGATACTATAACCTCAAAAAAAAAAAAAAAAAAAACAGTTTCTAGACAGACAACTAAACAAGTGCCACTAAATAGCTGTTGGGAAATAGAAGAAAAATCTAATGTATTTTTTTCAGTAATTTAATCAACCCTTGATGTTAATCTGTGAACGTGATATCATGTCATGTGTTGGAAGCATTTGTCACCTGGGACGTGATATCATGTCATGGATGATCGTGAGCACAGTGGGTGGCCACAGCCAAAATGGGCAAATAGCCAGAGGCATTAGGCCTGTGTGCATCAAAATAGTGGGCAGAGCCAAAACCATCCAGGCATTATTGAATTAACATATACAGTGATTTCTATGATCGTCAAGGTACTCCATGAAGGTTTTCCCAATCATGAAATAAGTTTCAGACTAATGTTATAAATAAATTGAAAAAGAGGATAAAACAAGAATAAGCATGATAGAAGAGAATATAATACCACCTAGTTCCTGGTGCAACCATTTTACAAAAACTACTATAACCCAACAGAATGTTAAACCATTACCAATCACACTACGTCACACATTATCTATACCTTTATCCTTAAAAGAGTCACTTCAAACTCCATCCACGATCTGATAGATGCTGGTAATATTGCCAAGGGAAAGTTTGTTGCACGTAAAGTGGCAAATACAGAAAATCCCTGCAAGAACATACAACCATTTCCATAAACTAACTGCATTAAAAATAAATAATTCAATTAATCTCTTCATCATGTCACTATTGATGCGTAAATGTAATTTGTTCCTAAGGGGCTACTGTAGTGCAGTGGTAATGCATACAGTTGGGGATCAGGAGGGTCTCTAAGCAAGTGGGTTTACTTCTTGCTCTCAGTCTGAGGTTAGGATGGCTATCTGCTTGGGGTACAACTCTCTCATTGCCAAATCCAAATCCCGTTGAAAGAAGGCACTATCTTATCCCTTGCAAGACAGCGTCATCCCACAATTCAAAAAAGAAATGGATCATCCCAAACTTAATCACTTCCTTCACTTTTTGTCCTATTCCATGTCTATTAGGCATACTAATTGGTGATGAATTTGTAGGACCATCTTTGTGAAGGGGAAAAAAAAAAAAAAAAAAAAAATGTAAAGATCTTTTTTTGGGGGTTACAAAATAAACAGGTCAAAAAGTCATAAAGGACTGTGAACTGGCTGCTGAAAGTCAATCAGTTTGGTTAAGGAAAGGGGAGAATAACAGTATTATACTATATATTCTTTTCAGAAACAAGAAGACCACCTTAATAACCTCCCTGTCAGTTCCTAATGTTTGAGTTTGGACATTTCCTAATGGCAAATTTTCATCTCATGCAAGTAATTTCTGAATCTGGTGTTATAAGGATATTTTCTTATCTTCTGTTTTAGTTTGGATGATTGCTGTTTCTGCCAACTAATGGTGATAAAAGCTACCAAGCCAAACACTTAACAAAAAGAAAACTGGGAAAACAAATATAAATGATATTCTACCATAACAACTTACTAATTTTTCAAATCAACCATGCACAGAAATCACCCTACTAGACTACGGAGTGTTTATGTAAGAGTCAGGCCACCACACCTTCAGTCTTGGTATAGATACAAGATATTCCATGAGTGCCAATGTTGAAGTTTTTACTCGATTAAAAGACTGACGCACATTCTTCACAAAAAGTCCAATGACTGTATAGGCCTAAAAGAGACATGGAAAAAATTATCTTAAGAGTTTAAAAAATTAAAGGTTTAAAATGGCTTAAAAAATTAAAGCAAATATGTATATTAATCAAATGACTGTGGTTTAATTTTTTGGCTATTAACCAGTTGCAGACAGGTGGCAAATTGTTAATGCCATGAGCGTAGTAAGGTGCCACTGTCAGTTTTGCTGTTTTGCCAATTGGCACCAAGAGTGAAGAGGAGAAATGTATATAACTGTCAATAGTTTTTTTTCAATTATAATAAAGAAAATGTTTAGCTGAACTTCATATTTCTTTTTCCATGAATTCATGATAGTGATGTTACACTGAGTGTACAGTGTATGTTCCTCCTGTATGGAGACTTAACTACAGGTATTATCTTGTCTAAACAATGAAAATCATATCAGGTAGATTAGCCACATTAGTCATTTGGAAAATATCATCAGATGTCTTCTTCTATTAACTTTGGACTCCCTCTGATACTGTAACCTCAAGAAAACCAGGTTCTAGACAGATAACTAAACAAGAGCCACTAAATATCCATGTTGAGGTTTTCGGGAACACTAAGGTGTTTTCATTTTTGTCAGCATTTTAATCAACCCCTTTTTTAAACATATACAGTGATTTCTATGATCGTCAAGGTACATCATGAAGGTTTTCCCAATCATGAAATAAGTTTCAGACTAGTGTTATAAATAAATTGAAAAAAAGGATAAAACAAGACTAAGCATGATAGCAGGGAATACTATAACACCTAGTTCCTGGTGCAACCATTTTACAAAAACTACTATAACCCAACAGTATGTTAAACCATTAGCAATGACACTACGACATACATTATCTATACCTTTATCCTTTTAAAAGAGTCACTTCAAACTCCATCCACGATCTGATAGATGCTGGTAATATTGCCAAGGGAAAGTTTGTTGCACGAAAAGTGGCAAATACAGAAAATCCCTGCAAGAACATACAACCATTTCCATATACTAATTGCATAAAAAAATCATTTCATTATGTCACTTTTGATGCGTAAAAGTAATTTGTTCCCAAGGGGCTACTGTAGTGCAGTGGTAATGCATACAGTTGGGGACCAGGAGAGTCTCTAAGCAAGTGGGTTTACTTCTTGCTCTCAGCGTGAGGTTAGGATGGCCATCCACTTGGGGTACAACTCTCTCACTCCTAAATCAAAAGCCCATTGAAAGAAAGCACTATCTTATCCCATGTGAGGCAGTGTGACATAAATCTCTATCATCATAATTTATTTCATCCCAAAATTCAAAAAAGAAAAAGGATCATCCTAACATTAATTGTTTCCTTCTCATTTTTTCCTCATTCTATTTTTCTTTCTATCCCCAGTGTCTAACAAAATGCTCATTCAGTGATATGAAAATGACTGCCTGCCTCAGTCTAAGCAAAAAGTTTGCCATGGATTAAGATGTATACTCTAAGAAGTTCCTTTCAATCATTGACATGTTCTCAGAAGTTTAAAGAAATATTACCTGAAAGAATCAACAAACCTTGAAATATGAAGGGATTACAGACATATAATATCTGCCAAACAAGTAGGCCAGCTTAAAGTGAGATGTGGTTCTTGGTTGGGCCAACATCTAGCATGCTGCCAAGATTGGGAGATGGGAAAAAGCCCATTGACACAGTGATGCCAAGTTGATGTCATCACAGTCGAAAGGTTAACAAAAAATAACTAATGGGAAAGTAATCTTTCATAAAAGTTTTTTTATTTTTTTTTTTTTTATTATTATTATTTTTTTTATATATAAAATTCCCATTAAACTGTATTCTACTAAACACCAAACAAACATTTATATTTTTGATGATAATACACAAACAATGCATGACACATACAACCAGACCTACACCCTTTTACAGACATACACCCAAACATGTAAGTTTCTTGCATAATGTTGACAGTAATATGGATAAAAACATACAATATTAAAATGGTGTACTTATATGCTGGTTAAATTATCAATAAAGAGATGGCAACAACTAACTCATACCTACCAATATCTCATGAATAATGAAAGAAATAAGCTGTCTTGAAAGTAACTAAATAGAGTTCCTGTAGTTAATTCATAGGGTACCATAGATAAGCAATGCTTGAATATCAAAGATAGGTGATTTTTTGGAGTGAATATAATTTTATTCATAGTCCATTTTTGTTATTCCCTTTTACTAGGGCCTTTATTAAAATCAAGTAACAATCATAGTTAATCCCAAGCAACTTCTATGCTAACTTATGTTGGTAACAGTTCCTATACAGGTCCACTTTCCTGTATCCAAAATTCTGAAATATGTAAAGTTCCGAAAACTAAAATTTTTCATGGAGTGTGGAGTGTCAATCATTTCTACATAACAGGCTTATTTGGTGCACAAACAGCTGCTCCAACTCCACCCCCACTCGCCATGTGGCAGCATGACCCAGCACTGACAGCCAGAGTGACAGGCACTAGTTGTATCTCAACACTTATAATGCTTAGACGTCCATCTGCTATTCACTGATATTTTGTTTTTGCTTTTCATTTTGTGATTGTGTTTACTTTCACTGTGAAAATGTCAAAAAGAGCTTCAGATACCCTTATAGGTAACAGTGATAATAAAAAAAGGAAGCATCTGACAATATCAATTACGCAGAAAGTAGAGTTACTGCAGGAGCTTGATTGTGGTGTGTCAGTGCGGCATCTTATTGATGAATATGGTGTTGGAACTACAATTGTTTGTGATTCAAAGAAACAGAAAGACAAGTTACTCAAGTATTATGGTGATGACCAAAAACTAATGAAAAATAGGAAAACACTTTACAGGGCAAAAATGATGATCTTGCCTGTGTGCTAATGGTGTGGATTCGACAAGGAAACAATGAGACCGATAACACTTGAAGAAGTCTTTCAAAACACTGTCTGTCATAGAGCTCTTTCATTTGAAGCTGTGCATGTTAAAGTTTTACTGAATATTTTTCTTTGTGTATTTATGATCTATAATCATCCCATCTCTTCATTTATCAATACATTACTCTATAAATAAACCATAGCTGTATTTGCAGTCTTTATTTATCTAACTTATTGTGAATAATCATATGTTTTTGCTGGAGTGTTAATGTTTGATTATAGGGTGCTGTTATAGATCCCACCTTCACTCTGAAATTTGAAACAACTGGCTCCAAGGGTTTTGGAAAAGGGATTGTGGACCTGTATAACCGAAAACAATCTTGTCCCGATAAATGAAAATGTTATAATGTCATTACATATATATATATATATATATATATATATATATATATATATATATATATATATATATATACACATATATATCCATATATGTTTTTTTTATATATGTGTATATATATATATACATATATAATTACATATACATATATATATATATATATATATACAATTACATATA
>BOPN01000489.1:415376-420376 GCA_017312705.2 Penaeus japonicus
ATACCAGTTATAATTACTCTGACATGATTCATTTGGTCATCCTGACAGCCTCTAACATGAGGAAATAGATATGTAATAATGTTTCAATAATACATATACATCAGTATCAAACAATGCTTTTTGAAAGTTTTTTCAAAGATTTTTGATAGCAAATCTAATATAAAAGGATTGTTATTTTGTTAAAATTGATTTTGAGCACTTAGATATGCAGCAGTGATGTTAACATATACTTAACTTTGTTTTGCAGAACTGGTGTTAGACTAAGAGCAGCATGCCTTGGCTTAGTGTACAAGAAGCTTATGAGAATGTCCAGTTTGGGGAATAAAAGCATAGGAGAAGTGAGTACAGAAAATGATTAACTGATTCAGTTCAGATTGATATGGACAGTTTAGACAAATACTGATAAACACATTTTTTATTTTTTTTTATGATTCATCTAGATGATTAAAGATCCTTGTACCTTTTGCTGCTGCTCACAAATCTGAATACCTGAATTGTGGGGCTACTTGGTGACTTAGAATATTTTGTATCTATGAGGTTCTTTTTCTTGAGATACCATCCATACATTCAGAGACAATGTATTGTGTCCATGTACTTCATTGATCAAACTAGCTTTCTCATTCTCCTTTTACTTAATTTCATGCCAATGATGGCCAACCTTATTATACTTTAAAGACAGGTGAAGGGTACCCATGCGAATAGTTATATGTACTGCATATTCTATTCTGTATATAATTTTTTGTAAACTTGGCTAACTCTCCAGATATTAATTTTTACTCTTCATAGCTATTTCTGTTTTCTTATGAAGTCATATTAATAAGTGAACTTTTCTCTTGCAGGTGATAAATCTGTTTGCCAATGATGCTCAGCGCATATATGACTTTGTTGTTCTGGGTCCTCTTATAATTGGAGGCCCTGTCGTGGCAATTGGAGGTGTCATCTACATCTTATGGCTGCTAGGACCCTGGGCATTGTTTGGGATGTTGACCTTCTTGCTCTTCTACCCTTTTCAAGTAAGATTTTATTTTGATTATGGGCAAAGACAAACTGTAATCTTTGCCCTAGCTAATATCTACAGTCTTAAGTAGTGTTAGTTGTATAGTTGAGGATTTAATAGATGTCAATACTGTGTCATTATTTGAAACACTGGTAATCATTGAGAGTCCTTACAAAAAGTGGTAATTGTGTGAAGGCTAGTAATATGTGATAGAAATCTAGTTGCCGCTTGTGGAAGGCTTTATAATTGGAACAGATATATTTATTATTTTGTATATTGGAATGCTCTTTAAATCATAGTTCTGTTTTAAATAGGTTTCTAAATGATAGCAATGCCTATAAACATTATGATCTCTTACTATCAATTTTTACTACTGTCTCTTGTCTTGCTCTCCATTGGCTTCCAACCAACTCATGTTCCCTATTACCCCCACACTTACTAACATATTTGTAAATAACAGTATCATGTTTATTCTAGTACGGTATATCACGTTTGACTGGGTATCTTCGCCGCCGCACAGTAACAGTCACCGATGAGAGAGTACGCATGATGAACGAATTGTTGACGTGTGTCAAGCTTATCAAAATGTATGCATGGGAAAAGAGTTTTGCATCTAGTATTACAGGTAATATTATACTACTTTTGTTATGAAATCAAATCTAAAGATGTGACATTAACTCTTAACTCATTGATAACAAGGATATGCACTGTTCTTTATTGTCTTGTTTTGTTATACCTTTCTTACACATAGATAGTTCCAAAATTGCTTAGTTGCAAAGGAATTAATTAGTAGTCCTAACCGACTCACCTGTTTATCCCATTCCTTGAATTTTGGGGTGAAGAGAATCATTTCTATTACTTTTGTTTTAGGTTGTTGTTATTATTATTATTCTGATTACCACTATTATTATTATTATCATCATCATCATTGTTATTATTATTATTGTTATTATTATTATTATTATATTATTTTCATATGTTATGATTATTAATTTTATTGTTATCATATTATTATTATATGTTATGATGTTTAATTTTATTGTTATTATTATTATTATTATTATTATTATCATTATCATCATTATCATTAACAATATTATTATTAAGGGACTTGGGTTGAACTCAGTGCCAACAGTACATTAAACAATGTTAACCATCCATTTGTATTCAACTTGTGGTGTTTTATATGATAAGGTACCATGTAAGGTTTTTACAAAATTTTAATGATTTAAACTCCTCTGTGTTCAAGAAAATAAGATCTGAAATACAGTGAATATTACAACTCTCCTCTTGATTAATTTACCATATGATAGAGCAATTATGTTTGGAAAAAAAAAATATATATATATATTGGTAGACAAAATTGGTGTAATTTAATGAGGACAACCCCTTCAGAGATACGGAAGCGTGAGAGAAGCCTTCTAGAAAAGTCAGCCTATGTCCAGAGCATCAGTTTGGCCATGGCCCCTACAGTGCCTGTGATTGCGGCCATTGTCACTTTTCTGGCTCACATTGGTGCTGGATATAACCTCACAGCTGCGCAGGTAATTTATATGATGATATTTTGATTCGTTGGACAAGTTTTTAGGGAAAAAAAATAAAGAGGATGTTAAAGATTCTGAGTAAGCATAATGACATATATGTTTTTTTTTTTTTTTTTTTTTTTTTTTTTTTTTTTTTTTTTTTTTTTTTTTTTTTTTTTTTTTTCTAATCAGAAAATATAGTTTTATTGTATGTAATATGGTATAAGGATGTAGTTTTCCATTTAAAGAGTATACAGTGTTAGATCTACCTTTTCAATAAAGAAGTTTACTTACAGAAGCAAACATCTGAGCCAAGAAGCAAAGTATATATGTGTATGAACAGTTCCTTCTGTGTAATACATGTTTCAATTTGCAAGCATGCTGTGTTTATATGGAATGGACAGACCTGAAATTAAAAAGAAAGAAAATTTGATGATTTGAATGTCTCACCTCTTTTAGGCTTGGTCAGTCATTGCCCTAACATCAAGCCTTCAGTTTGGAATGAGTACATTGCATTACTGCATTCGCTTCCTTATTGAAGGAGCTGTTTCCACAAATCGAGCTCTGGTATATTTTATTTTTATCTTCAGCATGTAGGCTTAAGTTGGGTGAGACTGCATGTATTTGCTTTTTGAAACTACAGGTATGAGCTCTCCCTAAAAGAGCAACCATTTATTTTGGTACATCTAATTACCTAATAGAGGAGGATACTCTTGGCTCTAGTATTTGGTTGTATTACTTCCAAAAGCAGGCAGTACTGAAAAAAATTATGTTCTTTGTAAGGTTATTTATTCACTATACTTCTTCCAGGCTCACTCACTTCTCATGATTTGCAACTCTGTGATTAGGAACGGCATCTCCTATCTCTTGTACTTTTTTCTAATAGTGGAAGGAAGGTGTTCCATCAAAAGGATTCAGGTTAGCTGTGGTCATATTCCACAGTATGAATGATTAAAGTCAAGCATAATTACATGTTTGTTAGAGTTATTAACACCATTATGACTTTGTTGGTGGACCTTATTGCAAATGACACACATGATTTGCAGTTCGTTGTGATACTTCACAGTCATTGTTGGAACTTTGCTTTTTGAAACTGAAACTTGAATTTTTCCAAGATTGATATTTGCATTAGAGATTGATTGCACCTCTAGTTCATGCATAAAGGAAAAAATGACACTTGCTCTTAGGTCCAGCTGTAATGTTGGATATGATATGCAAATACAATTCTGCTTGTTTTAAGAGTATGTCATGACTGTTTTGAATTAAATCTGAGTATTGTAGCATACCATATAAGACAGTAAATGTGGTGTTGGGAGTATAGGCTGTCCTAACTCCTTCTTATACTTTGAGAAAAGGAATAAATTTTGACATGACCTAATGGTATAAAGTCAGTTAAATATTGTATGGTTTTATGTGTGTGTTTGCATCTGTGTATGTTAACTTGGGAATGCATGGGAGTTTTGACTATTGTCTCACATTCTCTTTATTTTTCTCTCCCTCTCACTCTCTCTTTTTTACTTTCTCTCTTTCTGTCTATTTTTTTTTCCTCCTCCTCCTTCTCCCTTTCTTCCTCCTTTTCTTCATTCTGTCTCACTCTCTCTCATTCTCTCTCTCCCTCTATCTCTATCTCTCTTTCATCCCCCCCTCCCTCCGTTTCCTTCCCCTTCATCTTCTGCTCCCCCTCCCTTTTATTCTCCCGTTCCTACTCCCCTCATCATCCCTCTCCCTCTTCTTCTTCCTTTCCCTCTTTCCTTCCTTTCAGCCCTCCTGTCCTCCCTTCCTCCCTTGATCATGCTTTTCATTTCATTAGTATGTCCATCTTCCCCTTACCCTTCTTTATATCCCTCCTCTCAATTTCCCTCCCTGGTGTTTCCCTTTTCATCTCCTCAGTCAGCTTAACCATTTTTTCTGTTTTTATTTGTTTTGTTTTTTATGGAATTCCATTACAACTCAGTTAATTGTTCTTTTGGTGTTCATCCTTTTTTGTTTCCATCTCAGGCATGGTCCTTCTCAGGGCTTTCTGGCCAAATTCACTTTGGAATGGACTGTATCACATATTGTCTAGTCTCTTTACGGGAGGGACAGGTCTCGCTAGAGCGATGCAAGGTATGCTGTTTGTCATAGTAATTTTGTCATGGAGTGTATTGCTGCTTCATATGTCTTGTTCCTGTGATGGGGAAAAAACAACTAATGGCTCCTGTGTTGTTGATTGTTTGTAGAAACTTTGGAGTTGAAAAGTTTTTATGATGATGATGTAGTTAAACAAAAGTTCTTATTCAAGAAGTGAGTGTGTGTGTGTGTGTGTGTGTTTGTGTGCACACGCATGTGTGTGTGAGTGTGTTTGTTTCTTCACACAGGAACTGTACTTATAAATTGACAAATCTCCAATTTCACCATCATTACTTGCAACTAGGTAGGGCTTTCCAAAAAAATTCTCATACAAGGGGCTTCAAAAGGTTAGTGAAAAAAGGACAGTATAA